>CABFOV010001821.1:39643-61952 GCA_902141375.1 Timema poppense | reverse complement strand
AAAATAAAGATTATGGATTAAGTTGTGCTTTTCAAGTAGGCCTAACTAAGTAATTTTTGAATTCAACATATGATGCTTTGTTTATGAGGTGAAGGATTCGATCATCAAATCCAGTAAAACACCGAATCCTCAAATCTCGAATACTTGTCAGGATTCGGTGGATTCGAGGATTTGAAGATTCGAGTGGCCCATCTCTAATATAAATCAATGTTTGTTTTATATTATGTCAATATTAATTTTTTGACAAAACTTCTTATTTTTAGTTTAAAATGTACATACATTCGAAAGTAAAAACAATAACACTATTCAATACCACATGGAGTGTGTGTGTGTGTGTGTACATACACGGTAACTTAATAATTCTTAATGAAGTCATAACCTTTATGGTTTTTAATTTTGTACACACACACACACACACACTGTGTCCTTAATCCTATGATATTTTGAGTGTATGATTATTTTTGTCATCCACTGCATTGATTTAAAAACAATCATCAAATTCCACAGACACAATCAACACTGACATAATTTTTAGGGTTGGGACCTCGAATCCTTAAGGAGATTCGAGAATTTAAGAAAACCTTGGATTCAAGACTCAAAATTTTTTATTTGTTCATGTTCAACCAAGAAATCAATCTACTCTCCTGACCTGATGAAGCTGTCTGTGACAGTGAAAGCTTGTCCTTAAAATGTGTTTATGTGTTTTTTAGTGTTATATCTAAACAATTTCTACTCCAGTATCACCAAGGTAAGTGTGCTGGCTATCCCTCCTAATTTAAACTATTATTTGTTCATGTGAAACTTGTTTAAGAGCTCTAACACTGCTTATTGATAGCTAAAACCATTTATAATTATAGGATAAACTTAGCCACAGACCAGTTATTTAACACAACTGAATGAATAAGTTCTATAATTAATCGATTATAAGAAATAATGTTAACATTAATTACTAAATGTATTCTCAATTATTCCATAATACTTATTAGAGATGGGTTGAATTCGGATATACATTTTATTTTCGAATATCAAATCCGAATCATATCATATTGTTAGAAATTTTATTGATTTACAAATAGACCTACATTACACAAAATAGGCCTAAACTGTAAATTAAGATCTATTTCAATCACGCTTTCAATTTTAATCAACCCCAACACCCCTCGCAAAATACTGGTTAAAATCCAGCCAAATTAAACAATTTAGACTCATTGTTTAAAAATCAAATCAACGAGATTATTTTTAAAAGTGTTGATAGAATGAGTGAAGTTTATAAATAAATATGTGAAATAAACACATTAAGCCTAGTTACCTTTTGATCAACTTTAATCATCATTGAAGAATGTTAATTTATTTTAATAAGAAAGCAAAAATAAAAATACAAACAGATTAAAAAAATAAGACCAAAACAACATTCTTAACAATTAATCATGCATTGGAAATAGTGAACTTAATTTTGCCTAAGTTTGTATTATTATGATTTTCTTTTAAATCTATTATCTATCTTTGCATAGACAACAATAAATATATTCGATTTTTGCGATGTATCGATTTCTGAGAATATATTCTATTTATAACATGAACATATTTTTGACTCTTGCAATATGTTCATTCCCATATTATTAGGCAGGATTACGTTTGAATATTTTTACAATTACTTCAATAACATATTTTTTTTTAAATAATAAAGTTTTAGTTAATATCAATTTAAAAACAAATTATGAATAAGCAACTCATTATTTGATTCTTAAAACTCGATAGCACTTACTAAGTGATCAGATTACCTGTATCGATTCTAAATAAACAATCGACACACAATATGTAGGCAGGTAGGCATAAATAAACAGTTTTATCGGTGTCTAACTGTTGAAAGTATTTATTTTTCATGAAACTCAACAAAATATCTAACTTAAGGATCGTATGAAGTAAATTGGGATTATTTGCGGAGTTGTAGATATTTAAAACAAGTCGGGTGGTAAGAATTAACCACGTGCTGATTTAATCATCACTCTGGCGAGTAAACATATATGTCATGGCGGCTGACTTTGTATCATGTGTAATGTGTTATTATATCTGTTAAAAAAAACTTAATTCGTTTTATTTATTTTGAGTTTATTTATAATTCTAGTTTTGATTTTCAGTTTTTGAAGAGTTTTAATGTTTTCATTAAAATATTTACAAGATTGTTCATGAGGTGAAAATTTCAGAAGTGAGCATGCGCTACAACAGTCGAGTCCAAATTTTCTATAGAGGTGTGAGGGTAGGGTATTAGGCATGTTAGATTTTCTACACCTAAAATTTATAATTAAAAAAAAAAGAGAGATTATATTCATGTTTATCCCTTTTGTCCGACAAAATAATGATTACGGATTAAGTTGTGCTTTTCAAGTAGGACTAATATTTTTGAATCCAAAATAATTATGCTTGGTTTATGAGGTGAAAGATTCGACCATCGAATCCAGTAAAACACTGAATCCTTGAATCTCGAATACTGGTCAGGATTCGGTGATTCGAGGATTTGAAGATTGGACTGGCCCATCTCTAATATTTATATTACCTTTTAAGATCATAATTTTTTCTAAGATTCAGATTCAAGATTTGAGATTTAAAAGTAAATTGGAGATTCAGCATTGAAATTTGGATTAGTAGAATAGTGCATTAGTCCCAACTTTACTTTTCAGATAAATGTTATTTATTACGTTTTTTTTTAATTGATCTAAAATGTTTCTAAAATATTCAACACACATTAAACTTGAAAAATTATTCGATTCCTATCTGGATCAATTTTTAAAATAAAATATTCAATATTTTTTTCAAGCATGGGATTCAACTAGGACTCAATTCATTAAAATTAATTTAGTATAAGATTCAATTTGAATTTGACCCAAAATCTTATTTAGGCATGAGACCTGATTCTGAATAGACCAAAAAAAAAATTATTAGGCTTTTGACTCGAGTAAGCTAGCTAAGATTTGGATTCAACTCAAAATTGGAAATGATGGATTTGCTTAGTGCTTAGAGAAAGTTTTTAATTTCTCTCGTTTCATGTGTTGAACATGTAAACATGTATTAATATTACATTTAAAGATGAAAATTTTGAATTGGAAAATTTTCCGCAGTGACTGCTTGCAGTGGAGAGGTTTAAATTGTAGAGTTGTCACCTAGAGCCTATTAAACTTCAAATTATAGTGTGTTAAGAGACAAGTGGGTTATAAGACATGTCAGGCCAACCTTAAAATTATTTTGTTTAACCTATTGATGCTTAACAAATTGAAGTATGATTTATGAACATAACGGGTCTACAAAGGCTCACATTCATTTGTTTATTTACTACTTTTTTTTTAGCACCATGTCTTACTGCCCGTTCGGTTTGTACGCCTATGTACTAATTACTCTCAAGTCTTAGGGAGGAGGAAGGGTGAATTTAGATTATTGCACCCATAAGAGTGGAAAACTATTTTAGAAAAACCGCCCTCAGTGCAACTGACCACGATCAAACACCGATCTACCTGTCATCGGCAGTCTAGTCTATTGCGAAAGTAGCACATTAGACTGTGTGGCCACTGAAGTTCGTTTGATAATATTTCTGGTGTTAATGCCCTCATGAGAAGTTAATCTTAAGTATAAGATTTGATATTTTGGATATCTATATCTCAATTACATTAGTTCTATTTAATTAGTTGAAATTATCTTACAGAAACAATAATTGAAAATTTTCTGTCTCACATCTCTAACTACGATGTACACATGTTTTTAAAACCACATATTGTTTTGTTGTATTCAGATTGGTAGTTCAATGAAGAGTGTAGGTGAAGTGATGGCTATTGGCAGAAAGTTTGAGGAAGCCTTTCAGAAAGCTCTTCGTATGATGGATGAAAATGTAATAGGGTTTGACCCTTATGTGAAGGAAATATCAGATGACGAATTGGAGAAACCAACGGACAAGCGAATGTTTGTTCTGGCAGCAGCCATTAAAGCCAACTATAGTATAGACAGGCTTTATGATCTTACTAAGATAGATCGTTGGTTCCTGCAAAAAATGAAGAACATCATCAATTTTCAGGTACTTCTTTATTGGTGGCTTGCAATAATTTTTTCTTATGCATTTCATTGGTCTTTGGACATTTTCGAAAAATCACTACCACAATTAACTACACAATCTAGGTTTTCTACTGGTGCTTAGCTTTTTAAAGCCAATGTATTGTCTTATTAGAAGCAAACTAAATAAGAATTTATAGCTGGCTGAATATTTTGTCATTAATTTTAAATTTCAATATAAAAAGAAACAAATTATATTGCTCACAGCTTTTTGCAGTGTTTTAGAAATGTATCTCTAACAACAATGTGGAAATACACAGACTGGTTTAAAAATTCCACCTATTATGTGTAAGTAGAAATTAAAATTTATATTTAATATTTTCACAGTCAAACAAATTCAATACCTATCCTATAGTTTATTTTTATGTAAACAAATTTATAAAATAAACTCAGATGAAATGTTAACATTAATTTGGCAGCCCTGGTTTACTATGTAGATTAAATTGTGATTTTTTAATATTCCCTTTGTGTATATTTAGTAAAACTGAGTTTATTATGCATACACAGGTGATATTGGAGTCTGTTGGCGAATCACATCTAAGCTACGAGCTACTCCTGAGAGCAAAACAACTAGGCTTCTCAGACAAGCAAGTGGCAGCCTGCGTCAAGAGCACAGAACTCTTTATCAGAAACACAAGAGAAGAGAATGGTGGGCCTTTTTTCTTGACATTTGGATTTCATTTTAAGACCTTCAATAATCACGACAATATTGAGCTCTTAACGACTCGCAAGTTGATACTTTAGTAAAATTACATGGTTTTAAATACAACGTTTCCTTTTACAAATAGTTATCTTAGTTGATAATAGGTGCCGTTAGTATGTTCATTACCCATTTATCAGCTAGTATCGTTTTGCAAGCGTTGGCTAACCTGCTGTATTGGAATGCAGGCGGCAGTGGAGGGTGAAGCTAATCTCTGTGACCTTCTTGAGTCAAAGAAACAAAAATACCATGTGCAATGAGATAAGGACCAATGTCCAATTATGAAGATTTGCGTGATTAAATATAAACATCTTAATATATTAACTAAAATAATCACAAAATTGAACTGCTGTGTGGATAAATATAGTTGGTTCCTACTTACTTCAATGAGAGTATTACTTTAGTGATACATTATTTTCAAAGAAAAAACCACATGCTTCTCCGTGCACAAAGTTTTATGACACTAGCTCTTATTTTCCTGAGGCAGTAAAACAAGTAAAAATCTACACTCTATCCTTTATCTTTCTCGGGTTTTCTCATTCTTGATCATTGCATGTTGTAATAATAAGTGTTAATATTCATAGTATATGAAAACTACTGTACATTGAATTTTTAATCCGCTATTATAATAAATACAAACAAACATTTCTGCTCATATCAAACATAGTTATTTTAAATAAAATTAGGTTTAAATATAATTTGGAGACGTTCTCAGAGTGTTTTTATCAACTATATTTATTTTACTGTCTAGGATTTGACTTTGGAATAAGTTATTTTTCAAAAAATTAATGAACGAAGATTTTGTACTCAAAGTGTGATTATATTAATTTTATTTTATTAGCTTGTTAAATGTGATTACTTTTAATTTGAATCTGTTACATTCTCGCAGTTTGTGTGCTATTTTCAGAAGAAATGTATTAAATCCCGAACAATAAGTACGCACGATGATTATTTTTATATAATTAATAAAATGTGACTATTTTTGCTTTCGAACAAGATCCAATGGATTGTATAAATTTTGAGGTAGAAAAATATTTACACAATATGATTTTATATCCTTGTGAATAACAAGTTTGTGAAGCATGGGTCGATAAAGAAAGGGCGCACAAAGAAACTCAAAGATATAATTAATTATTTAAATGCTTGTCATAAAGGGCAAGTTTTGATTAATTGTATCATATTACTTGCATTTAGGCTATCTGTATATACTAATTTAAGTATAACGGATGAGTAGCGATACTATTTTATTTATTGTAGAAATCATATCAAAATTAAGATACAAATAAATATTTCTATATAACAATGTAGGTTATGTGGTATAGAGCACTAGGCTAAATCATGGTTTAAATTATAAGGGATAGCCAGCACACTTACCTTGGTGATACTGGAGTAGAAATTGTTTAGATATAACCCTAAAAACACATAAACACGTTGTTAAGGACAAGCTTTCACTGTCACAGACAGCTTCATCAGGTCAGGAGAGTAGACTCAACCATGTAGTGATTATTCTGATGTATCAAGTACTTTTACTAAAAAAGCTCTTAGCTGAAAGTAAATGTTACTAACACACTGTAACGCACTTATAGTATGTTCAAAATCTCTTGTGTCTTGGCCGAGTTCGTATCACGCTAGTACTAAGTAATTTAAACTTTACAGGAAATCGAACTAGCAAAGTTACTAGAGCTGATTAATTTACGCACTCAGGGATCAGTCATAGCGCTTTGACCACGACATGGAGCCGATGATGAGTAAAATATATCTAAAACCATTAAAGTCAATGAACTTTTGTGTTCCCAATGCCATCAAAGTAAGTAAGTAAGTAGTTGATACCCAACAGCCTCTGTGATATAGTGGTCAGATTTACTGACTTCAGGTCCCGAAGTCCTGGGTTCGATCCCTAGTGCTTCTAATTCTGTCTGCGAAGCAGTGGGTCCGAAACGGAACCAAAATCAACCTCATGAGGACAAATGAGGAGCTACTTGAATGAATAAGTAGCGCTTCAGTCTAGAAGGCTGGAGGGTATGTTGTACTGACCAAATGACACCGTCAACCCGAAAATGTTGGCACTATCTTCACCAACATATGGCAGCCTCTCGATTGGTATAGCCTGCTTGCAGGCTGACCCTATGGAAATCTTACTCAAGTTAAAATCTACCAATAGGATGAAAAATTATTCCCAAAAACATTTATTTCTGAAAAATTGTGGAAATCCTATATATGTTTGAAAACTTGTAAACACCGTATTGAATAACAGATACCCACTTCAGTGGCCGAGTGATCTAATGTGTCACTCCAGTGTTAAATTGGCCTGCTGATAGTGGAGCGTTCGGGGTTCAAATCCTGGTCGGGTCTACTGAGGGTAGTTTTTCCTAAATTGTTTCTCCATCTCCCAAAATAAAAATGCTGGTAGATAACCTTTCAAATGCTTCCTTCCTTATTACTACCCAATTAGATTATCATAAATGCATATAACATGAACAGGTAGTATGTCGCGGTGATATCAGCAATAAAAATAACATATATTTAAAGTCAAAATTGTTCTAGTCTTCAAAATGAAACTGCTTTTTAAATATTTTATTGCCTCTTTAGCCTTTAAAGTTTAAAAATTAATCAAAGCACAGTGGCCAAATTTAGCACATTAAATTTTAGTTATTTTTTATTTTACCTGCCTACTAATAAACTCAAATAAATGGTTCAACAAATTCGTAAGCTACATACTCTCGTATAGGTTATTTATTTTATAGTTAGTGACAAAATCTTCAAAAATAATTATCTCTAATTTTACCTTAAATAATTTTTTCTCTGATAAATAAGTATACAGTATTATTTATCACTACCATCCCCAGATATTTATCTGAAAAAAAAATAGTTCAAGACTTTTTTTAAAAAGGATAGTTATAAAGCAATGACCTGAGTTCGTTTCTACTCTGCTCTAACATAACAAGGGAGCCATCCTTAAATTATGTAAGGCTTCGTTTCATGATTTTAGATCCTCCCTCCCTCACGTAAGCTCCCACCCACCCCTCTAGCTTAGGTAATTTTTAAAGATTTGGTAAGTCATGTTATTATAATCGTTTAGTTAGTTTTAGACATTAGGATTGGTAATATCCAACTTTGGTGGCCACCTGGTCTAAGGCATCACTCTCACATTAGACTAGTCTGCAGATGACTGGGAGATCGTGGCTCAATCATGATCGGGTGATATTTCTTAAATATTTTTCTACTCTCTCTCCACGCGAATGCGGGTACACTTCCTTTAAATTGAAACTTATTTATCCCTAACCCACTGGCGTAATTAGTTCATACCTAAACAGGCAGAATTAATTAAGGAAATGTACCCACATTTGTGTAGGAGAGTAGAAGGAAACAATTGAATATGATCTCCCCAAAATACCCTTTCAGGGATTTGAACCCTCAGAGACAAGCGTCTAGCTGGCTGGGATGGATAAGCTAATTTTTCTGCTCAAGAGAAAGATTGTATCTTGATGTTTTATCTCCCTATGCTAAGTCCTACTTGGTCGCCTACACACTTTACAGTCCTGCACTACACTTCTTATCTCTATCAGTTCTAGGAAAAGTCTGCTTGTGGCCTTGACTGATTACTGGTCAGCCAGCCTCCCAATTGTTTAAACAAACCAGTAATGCTGCCAACCTGATGGCTGGAATCCACCAGTTTGTATAATGTTAGCGACGCCATCTATTTTGAAAGCTGAAAGCTGAAAGCTCAACACACAGCCAGGGAGGGTAGGCAAGGCCTTTAGGAAAAATACACTTCATCCACGACTTTTTTAATATATGAGAGGGTTCCAAAACAATATCATTACAATGTAATGTACATGAGCTCAGAATAGCACTAATTGAACATAAATTGAGTATTTTGCATGTGATATTTTTACTGGCTAAGCTTCATAAGTTAACACAGGTTTTTCTAAAAGAAATATATTATGGATTCACATCCATTGTTCATTGCCTGTGTCTGTCCTTTATGTTATTCTCTCCTTTTATATGTTCCTATCTAGGTGTCCTATCATTTCAAACCAATTTTATTTTCCTCCCTTTTTTTGTTTTCTCTTTTAGGAAGTTTTGTTGCTCGTTTCAGACTACCTCCTAATGAGTTCCAATAGAAGGAAACCCAGGTCACGAGATTGGGTGTTAATGATAGTTTTGTCTAACAGGCAGCCATTATCTCTTTGTCCATTGGCGGCAATGTAAAACGTGAACTTTGTTCTTGTTTTCATTGTAAAAGTCATATTATTTGGTTCTATTTTATCTGTTTCTATCCCTCTTTACTGTACCTTCTTCCATATATAACAAAACTTAATATATCTCTTTAAGTAAAACTTCTTTTTGCTTTTTGAGGTATTTGTTATGTCTGGAAGAAGGTACAGGAAAAGAGGATAAAAAAATATGTTTTATTTTTTATAAATGTTTCTATTCACCTTTCTTTTACCTTCTTCCAAATATAAAAGTTGATGTATATAATGTTGTGTGTTAAGGTATAACTCCCTACGTCAAGCAAATAGACACAGTGGCGGCAGAGTGGCCGGCCACGACCAACTATCTTTACCTCACCTACAATGGTTCGGAACATGATATTTCCTTTCCAGGAGGTCACACAATGGTTATTGGTAAGCTCAATGATTCCTTAGAAAAATTTAAAATTATATTGCTTATCAATTAAAGTAAATAATACTGCCCAAAGCTAATGATATATAAGTCATGACATGTCACTTCACCTAATTCATGGTTGGAGCTGATTTTTTTTAAATTGTTTTCAAATTTAGTGTATTATTGAAATGTTATGAATTAGATGAAAATACAAAATATTTATTCTGTTGGCTAAGCCATTCCAAAGATATGGAAGCTCAAAGCTTGTTCGACGGTGATCATTTTTCAGTTCAGAAATTGCAACAAATTTGGGGAGGGGGTAAAAATCATTTGCAACCAACTTTTCATTAAATTTTATGATATGGTATGGAAACACTCATATTTGTTTTGTGTTTGTTTATTCTTTGTTTGAGAAACCTATTAGCCCACATCCCCCGAATTCTTAGGATATTTGAGATTCGAGAACATTTTGGTATAAAAACTCAAAGCCTTAAAAAAAAAGTTTTTGATTTTACAAGTAAAATTTGTTTCCGAGTTCTAATACTGTTAATTGGTGGTTCATAACCAGTTACAACTACAGTACAAACTTAACAAACAGGCCCCAGACTACTTATTTAACACTATACTGAATGTATGAAATTATAATTCATGGATTATAATAAAGAATGTTAACATTTAGTTACTGTTTCTAGTTTATATTATTCCATTGTATTTATATTATCTCTTATGTTCATAATTTTTTTTCCAAGATTCTGATTTGGAATTGAGATTGTGGATTTAAATGTAAATTGTAAATTAAGATACAAGACTCGGATTCATTAAATAAGTGGATTCAACTCAACTCTGTATTAATCAAATCTTGAATTGACATACTTCAAAAATTTGAAAGTCAATGGCAGAATTGATTTTTTTTTTACTATAATGTTTTTGCATAGTAGAGTAGACAAACTACATACATTTTCAAAGTCAATGGCAGACTTGAAGTTTTTTCCAAAATGTTCTTGCATAGTAGAATTATCAAACTACAAAAAATTGCAAAGTCATTGGCAGAATTGAAGTTTCTTACAATAATGTTCTTGCATATTAATTAGAATCTTCTTATTAAGCTAACTACATAAACTACTTCAGTAAAATGAACTATTGCATAATGGCTTGGAAATGTATAATAAGACAGTGTAGAAAAACTGTACACTAATGTAAAGTAATTGATCATTTGGGGCAAAACTCTCTAAGAAGATCCTTTTTTTTTGAGTTTTTGACCGCGCCCTTGATTTGCCCTTGTTATTACTGGCAGCCTGTTTGTCCAGGATATTATTTGACCGAGTTATTATGGCCATGATGAATCTTGCAATAAAAAAATATATTGGCTCGATATATTTCATTTACAAAAAGTACATCCAAACACCACTAGATAGCAATAAGATAAAAATCACGGTTTTCACTGTACTATAGCATCAGATTTATATACTAATTATAGCTTAAAACTGACAGTCCATAACTTTGCTCGTGTTCCTCATAATTTTTTGCCGCTATTTTGATATTTATTTTAGATAATTTAAAATGTTGAAATAAAGTGATGAAGAGCTTATCAACTTGGATGAAATCAATGTTGATGTATCGGGTAGTGATACAAGTGTATCTGAGGTGTCCAGTGTTTCAGGAAACGAGTCTATTTACTTGTCTTTAGCCCAACCATGGTGTAAAGTAAACACAACCATGCAGCTTCCCGCGTGTCCGCCCAGATTTCAATTTCAAGGAACTTCATATCCAGGAGTTTATGGATATAAAATGTGTGTGTGTGTAATAAATATATATATATATTACAAACACACATTTTACTCTTTGGGAATTTCTAGAGAAATATCTATGTATTAAAACAAAATTAAATTTTTAAATTAACAATAAGTCTTTTAAAAATAATTTTGAATATAAAAATTAAAATTTATGTTTTTACCTATTTCACCAGATATACATAATTAAAATCAAGTTGAATAGAGTTTTTTGAGCACTAAATTCCTCTAAAAATATAACATTGCTTAAGCTTTATTTTTATGTAATGTGTTTTTCACATGAAAACTTGCCTATGAATATTTTATAATACAATTCTATAAAATTATTTTTAATTAATTTGGTCTCCTGTTATGTACATTACAAGGTTCTGGCGTGTACCGTATTGGCAGTTCTGTAGAGTTTGATTGGTGTGCGGTTGGTTGTCTACGAGAACTGAGGAGACTTGGGAGGAAAACAATCATGGTGAACTACAACCCTGAAACTGTCAGCACAGACTATGATATGTGTGACAGACTGTACTTTGAGGAGATTTCCTTTGAGGTACTACTTAATCATTTCAACATGTTTTGAAATTTCTTTATAATTATTCTTAAAACCAACCTTTTTACTGTTAGGATCCTCAAGCAGGGGTATCTAGTCTGGGTATGCGTACCTTTGAGAGTATGCAAAGACATTTAAGAGGGTATATAAAATAAAATTAAAAAAAAAAACTAGGGTTGTGTGAAGTCTCGTTTTTCAATTCAAAGTAAAGTCAATTCTAATCACATTAAATATTCCTGAAGCCGAATCGAAGTTTGAAGATTTAAAAAAATGTTTAATGTTGAATAAAAAAATATTATACTTTGCATAACTATGTAAATATAGTCATTAAAGATAATTAACAAAATGTTTTATTTCAAATGTTGTTAATATTTAGTCTTAAAATGAAAAATTAAGTTATTACTAAATGTAATTTAATTTTTTAGATCTTTATGCAAACACTAATTTGTGATGAAAATAACAACAAAAAAACACCTAAAAATATGTTTTAATTTAGATTAAAAAAATTTTTTTTGGCGAAAAAGTATATATGTTGGTTAAGGATTTTTACTTTTGAATTGAAATTGAAGTAAACAAATATTTAAAGTGAAGTTTAAATTCTTGAAGTTCTTGAAGCTATGCACACCCCTAAAAATTATATGTTCATACAATTTACACACACCTCATTTAAAACTTGTTAGGTACTACATTAATTTTTGATATAATTTATTCTATATGTTAGTAATAGAATATGTATAAGTGGCATTATACACCAAGAACTTTGGGGGTACAAAGCTTAAGATAAATCATATTTGAAGGTACGCAAACAAAAAAGGTTGAATACCACTGATCTACAGTACCTAATATGTTCAATATATTCATCATCACACTTTATGGTACTTTATTCCTTGTATGAAATAATAATAAACCAAGAAAATTAATACTCCACTCACTTACATAAGTTATCTGATTGACTATAATTGAGATTATAACAACCATTTGAGAACCAAATTTGGGGCTTATCAATGTCTGTCAGGGGCAACATACAAACAATGAGAACTATGGTCAACAAATTGTTTCATTGGTGTTTTCATCGACTAACCAATTATAATCTGATATAAAATTAAAATACTCTGTTAAGGTGGTGATGGACATATACAATGCTGAGAACCCAGAAGGTATAGTCCTTTGTGTGGGAGGACAACTGCCGAACAACATTGCGATGGACCTCCACAGACAGCAAGCTCGTATCTTTGGAACCTCTCCAGAGTCAGTAGATGGGGCAGAGAATAGGTTCAAGTTTTCTCGCATGCTGGATAGAATCGGAATCTCGCAGCCAAGGTAGACTGAAGTTAGATGTTTGTAAATTATTTACCAATTTACATCTTTCCTCTAGCTACAAATTTAGATACATATATATATATATATATATATATATATCTTAACAGCTACATAAGTAAAAAAATATAACTTTAACTATTTTCTTGTAGGTGACCTGGCGGTCTAGGGGTAAGGTGTCAGACTTCTACGCTGGCGGCCGGGGTTCGATCCTCGGTCCCGGCAAAGATTTATCTGATTACCAAACCCTTCCTTCACCTCTGACAAGACATCTTGTGAATGTGAGGAATGCCAGGCCTCCACCGTGGTTCGGATTCCACGTTAAACTGTAGGTCCTTCATTTCATCTCACAATCACCCTACCACTACACATTAGCGTAAGTGTGTATAACCCGAACAGGTAGTAAGACGTGGTGCTAATAATAATAATAATTATTATTATTATTTTCTTTTAATCCTGTTTCTGTCTACATTTATAACTTTCATTGTATTTCATTTTTGAAGTAAACTGAAATCTTTCAGTCTACACACCAAGTAGAATCAAATCTGATTAAAATATTTTTGAGTTCTCACATACTATGCAGTAGGGGGTCCAAATGCACCTTGAAGCCAAATTTTTAATTGGGTATAGAATTACGTTTCAGAGATAATTGTGACATGGACAACGCCATGCAGGATTGCTAGTAACTTATAAAAGTAATTTAATTTTCAAAAATAATGGCAAAGGATTACTTCTAATAGCTTTAAGGGACATAGCATTTTCAAACACTTATTGGGGGAGGGAGATTTTTTTTTCCTACTACCATAGTTTCTCCTGCCCTGCCTCATAGACTAATAAAGTTCTGGTCCCACACACCAGATTAGCTTGACCATGTCGCTACATGGTGTTAAATGCTAGAACTACAGTTTAACATTGGACTGGAGGAGTTTTAGATGATAATGTCTTTAGGAAATGTATCTCATTAGATTTGATTTTATTTTAAAATACAGTAAGCTCGTGACTATCCGGCCTTATGTGGTGGTCGGCCAGTCTGGATAATAAAATAGCCGGATCTTGAAGGTGAAACATTTTCTGTGCAGTCAAAACCCACAATGTGTAATTGTATATTAGTAACGTTTCACTGCACAGTTAAATTGGTAAATATCGAGTACGCATGGATTTCAAACAAAGATTTAAATGAGAATTTTATCTAAATATAAAAGGAAAGTTAGATAAAATAAAACATAAATATTTACAAAAAATTGAAATTTATTTAAAGAATTTGCGGGAGACTACATGCTTCGAACAACATTTTAAATTAGAGATGGGCCACTCGAATCCTTGAATCCACCAAATCCTGACAAGTATTCGAGATTCAAGGATTTGGTGTTTAACTGGTTTCGATGATTGAATCTTTCATCTCATAAACAAAGCATAATATTTTTAATTCAAAAATTACTTAGTTAGGCCTACTTTAAAAGCACAACTTAATCCGTATTGTTTATTTTGTTGGACAAAAGAGATAAACATGAATATAATCTTCTTTAAATAAAAAAATATTGTTAGGTGTGGAAAATCTTATGTGCCTAGTACCCTACCCTCCCAACCGTGTTGGAAACTTGGACTCGACAGTTTCGGGACATGCTCATTTTTAAAACTTTCACCTCACGACAATCTTGTATATATTTTAGTGAACACATTAAAACTCTTCAAAAACTGAAAATCAAAACTAGAATTACAAATAATCTCGAAATAAATAAAACAAATTACGGCTTTTTTTAAACAGAAATAACACATTACGGATGATACAAAGTCAGCTGCTATGACTTATATTATGTTTACTCACCCGAGTGATGATTAAAATAAAGATACTGTTAATTATTACTACCCAACTGGGTTTAATTATATACAACTATGCAAAGAACCCCAATTTATTGCATTGGATCCTTAAGTTAGACATTTGGGTTTCATGAAAAACAAATACTGTCAACAGTCATACAGCGATAAAACTGTTTATAATTCCTACCGGCCTATGTATCATATATTGATTGTTTTTTTTAAATCGATTCAGGTAATCTGATCATTTAGTAAGCACTCTCGAGTTTTAAGAATCAAATATTGACTTGCTAATCTATTATTTGTTTTTAAATTGATTTTAACTTAAAGAGTTTATTATTTTTTTAAATATGTTATTGAATTAACTGTAGAAATATTCAAACTTAGTCCTGCCTTATAAAATGGGAATGAACATATTGTAATTGAAAATATGTTCGTGTTTTAAATAGAATATATTCTCAGAAACCGATACATTGCAAGAATCGAATATATTTGTTTTCTACGCGAAAATAGAAAATATATATAAGAAAATACTAATTAAACATGCTTAGGCATTATTGAGTTCTTTATTTCCAATGTATGTTTAATAGTTAAGCATGTTGTTTTAGTCTTTATTAAAAATATGCATTTGTATTTTTATTTTCGCTATCTTAATACAATAAAATATCCTTTAATGATGATTAAATTTGATCAAAGGACAACTAGGCCTAATCTGTTTTTATTTCACATGTTTTTTAGAATCTTAACCTATTCTAACAACACTTTTAAAAATAACTATAAGACACTCATATTTTGATTGATTTGACTTTTAAACAATAATATGAGTCTAGATTGTTTAGTTTGGCATGATTTTAACCTGTATTTTGCGAGGGATGGTTGGGGTTGATTAAAATTGAAAGCAAAATTTTAATAAATCTTAATTCACAGTTTAGGCCTATATTGTGTAATGTAGGTCTATTTATAAATTATTAAAATTTATAACGCTTTATTAGGATTCGGATTAGAGATTCAAAAATAAAATTTGGTTTCGGATTCAATGATAGGGGAATTGACCCATCTCTATTTTAAATTAAAGAAATCATTGAATATAGGCCTAATCGACTGCATAGTTCAATTTCAGCGAATTAATCATGTTTATTTTAGTCATTTTATTTTAAATAAAGTTAGAATTAAATTTTTCATAAGAAAGTCAGCAAAAAATTACGAAAACAAATCATCAACTTAGATAACTAACTCTAAAATGTCTTTGATTGTTGTGTACTTTTATTGCTTTTCCCTGCTGGATAGTATGGAGGGCCAGATAGCTGTGAGTCCACAGTACATTAAAATAAAAAAATAAAAAATAAATAAAAAAAGTCAAATTAATTTTATGTACATAAAGATAAAACTGTAATTAAAAATATAGTTCGAACCAGAAACAACAATACCTTTTTTTTTTAAATCTATTTGAAATTGAGGCGAGTACGCATATTATAAATACACTTTTGAATCACATTCTTGGTATTGACTATATTATATCGTTTATATTTTAATTTTTTTACTCCTCCCTTAAGTAGAGGATTTAATAAGGTTTACTCTCAATTACTCTGAAAATTAAAAAAAATACTTTTCCTATACTATCGCTTTATTGGTTTATCTGCCCTTTCATTAATTTAATACATTCAAATATGTCTATACTGGCCATGAAAAGTTGAAAATAATCTTTACATATTGCAACATTTGGTTCATTCTTCATCATAATCATCATCATCATCATCATCATTATCAACTGTGCCCTGCCTATGGCCTTCTACATTAATTCTTCCTTCTTTATTTGCTTCTATTTTCTTCCTCTCACTTACACACTTACTGCTATCTGCCATCATTTCATTACACATTCTCATCTATATTATAACACTATATTTTGTAAATTTAAAAATTACAACAAATAATTATAAGAGTGATATTTTACTTAAGACTACCAAATATTTCATACCTTAAAACATTTCACTGAGGACTGCCTCCATTCATTCTTTGAAGTTTACAATAGTATGCTTGCAAGAAGGTACAAAAAAAGAGAAATTGGAACCAAAACAAACACAATATGGCTTTTACTTTGATAGGGGAGCACATGTATTGAACGACTGAGCAGAAACGATCAGTTTTCTTTGAGAGGCAACCTGTTAACAGAAAATGTGAACCATGTTTCTCTTTTCATGGCTGAAGACATTTTATGTTGAATTGTCTTATTTTAATACTCTTATTTTGTCACAGTGTTTCACTACCCATAGAGGTTATATTAGTACACACTAATGTGTTATGGATGAGGGAAGTTGAATTTAGAGGAAGTGTACCCAAATATGCATGGAGGGGGAGTGTAAAACCATTTAGTAAAAAACTCTTGGTATACTACTCCACCAGGGATGGTCCAATATGGTCTAATGGTCAGGGTTTCTGGCTAAAGATCCGGAGGTCCTGGGTTAAATCCCTGGCGCTTTCAGAATTTTTCTATGAACCATTGTGTCTGGAACGTGGTCAAACTCAGACTTGTGAGGACAAATGAGGAGCTACTTGAATAAATAAGTGGCATATCCAGTCTAGGAAACTGAGATCAACAACCGAGAGCTTGTTGTGGTTGCAACATGACACCTTCTATCTGTAAATGCTGGCACTATCATCAATAACAGCGGTGGCCACTTGGGTGGTATTGCTGAATTGCAAGCTGACGCCATGGAGATAACTGACCAGGATTTAAACCCCCATCTCATTGTCATCGGCAGTTCAGTCTATTGCAAATATGATACTTAAGACCTGCTAAGCATTATATCAATTTATTTTTTAAATTTGTTTTATTTGGTCACATATTTCTTTCCTTTGCCTTCCTACATGGCTTAATTAATAAGAAAATAATAGTTCTGATGATTGTGGATGCAGCTAACTTGCAATGAGCTTTGGGAATAAGCATGGAGTGTGGCTAGTTCCCTGTGCACAAGTGTAATTTATTTGACTGAGGGAACCTCTTAGAGAAGATAAAACAAGATAATCGCGCATTCTTTTATACAGATGGAAAGAGTTAACAAACCTGAAGTCTGCCATAGAGTTTTGCAATGAGGTGGGCTACCCCTGCTTGGTGCGTCCTTCTTACGTCCTTAGTGGTGCCGCGATGAATGTGGCTCACACTCCACAAGATCTGGAGACCTACCTCAAGTCGGCCAGTGATGTGAGCAAAGAGCACCCTGTGGTTATTTCGAAGTTCCTATTGGAGGCGAAGGTAAAAGACTCATTTGTACAGTAATAATGGCATATCTTTTGATTTACGAATTTTAAATTACTATTTTTTGAAGAAATATAAAAAAAATGACTAATGGACCTTAGTTATTAAATCCGAAAAAAACTAGTGGGTTGAATGACATTTTGATGTCTAAGAAACAATAGTTTGTAAATAATTTACCTCCTTACATACATTTTTTCAATCAATGAATGTAAATCCAAGCAACTATAATTCTCATATTTTAAAACCAAATTAATGTTTTATAGGCTAAATTCCGTTTATAGTACGGCCTATAATCACACTTTTGGATAATACATAACTAGAGATGGGTCGAATCCACTATTTCTCGAATCCAAATCTTGAATCCGAATCTACATTTTATTCTCGAATCCGAATCTTAGCAAATTGTTATAAATTTTAATGATTTACAAATAGACATACATTACACAATATAGGTTTAAACTGTGAATTAAGGTTTATTTCAAATATGCTTTCAATTTTAATCAATCCCCCCCTCACAAAATACAGGTTAAAATCCAGCCAAATTAAACAATCTAGACTCATATTATTGTTTAAAAATCAAATCAATAAAAAATTATGTGTCTTTTAGTTATTTTTAAAAGTGTTGTTAGAATGGGTTAAGTTTCTAAAAAACATGCTAAATAAATATATTAGGCATAGATATTCTTTGTTCACTTTAATCATCATCAAAGGATATTTTATTGTATTAAGATAGAAATAAAAAGGATTTTTTTATTAAAGACTAAAACAACATACATTGGAAATAGTGAACTCAATAATGCTTAAATGTGTTTTATTATAATTATCTTTTATATCCATTATCTATTTTTGTGTAGAAAACAAATATATTTGATTCTTGTGATATATTGATTTCTGAGAATACATTCTATTTAAAACACGAATATATTTTCGACTAAAATATGTTCATTCCCATTTGATAAGGCAGGACTACGTTTGAATATTTCCACAATTATTTCAATTACATAATTTTTTTTAATTATAAAAACTAATCTAAAATCAATTTAAAATTAAATAATGGATTAGCAAGTCTTTATTTGATTCTTAAAACTCGAGAGTTCTTACTAAGTGATCAACTTACCTGAATTGATTTCAAACAAACAATCGATATATGATACGTAGGCCAGTAGGGATAAATAAACAGTTTTATTGCTGTCTGACTGTTAACTATTTTTCATGAAACCCAACAAAATGTCTAACTTAAGGATTGTATGCAATAAATTGGGGTTCTTTACACAGTTGTAGATAATTAAAACCAATTGGGTAGTAAGAATTAACAGTATCTTTATTTTAATCATCACTCGGGTGAGTAAACATAATATACATCATGGCACTGACTTTATATTGTGTGTAATGATGGCTGACTTTGTATCATCCCTAATGTGTTCTTATTTCTGTTAAAAAAAAGCTGTAATTTGTTTAATTTATTTCGAGTTCATTTGTAATTCTAATTTTGATTTTCAGTTTTTGAAGAGTCTTTATGTGTTTATTAAAATATTTACAAGATTGTTTGTGAGGTGTAAGTTTTAGAAGTGATTATGTGCTGAAATGGTTGAGTCGAAGTTTCCCATACATTTGGGAGGGTAGGGTACTAGGCACGTAAGATTTTCCCCACCTAACAACTTTTTATTTTTTTAAAGAAGATGTGATTCATGTTTATCTCATTTGTCCGACCAAAACAATATTACGAATTAAATTGTTATTTTCAAGTAGTGAATTAAAGAAATTATAACTTTGTTTATGAGATGAAAGATTCGATCATCGAATCCAGTAAAACCCCGAATCCTCGAATCTTGAATACTTGTCAGGATTCGGTGGATTTGAAGATTTGAGTGGTCCATATCTATACATAACAAATGTTACATGTACTGTATGGATATTTTATAATCTCCACAACAATCTCCCCTTAAAACATATTTAAAAAAAATAAAGATGCATTATCCCTAGTAATAAAAATTTAATTCCAAACCCAAATGGCTGACAAAATGAAATAGTCAAACCTTCTACAACTACCACTATTACTTTTTTTAGCATGGTGTCATACCTGTTTGGGTTATACACTTATTTACTATTTACATTAATGGTTTTTAGAGATGAGAAAGAAGTTATATTTATTGGAAATGTAACCACATTTGCATGGAGGGAGAGTGAAAAATCACCCTTGGTAACCCCAACCAAAATTCGAACCTCAATCTTCCCGTCATAGACAATCTAGTCTACTGTGAGAATAGTGCCTTAGACGACGCGCGGCCACCCAAGTGGGTAAAGTGTGTAGAGACTTTTGGTTGTATTATGTTGGTTACTTGAACAATTACTTTCATTATTTATTTTAATTTTTTTCTATAAAAATACAACTATTAAAGTTCAAGTTTATTTCACATTTTAAATGTAAAGACAATTGAAGCAATTGTATCTAATTAGGCTGAAGTAAAGGTAAGCCTTTTAATAGTATACTTACCTCACTTTTGAAGTGGAATTAAAATTAAGGTTTAGTTATGATAAAAAATAAGGGGTGGATCGGATCTCAAATCCTCAATAAAAGGTTGGAAATTTATCCACTCCCAAAGGTCGGGCTGGATTAGGTCTTTCCTGGCCAAGTTGCATAGCAAACAATGTGCATAGTTGATTGTTAATCTGTTTTATAGACAGTCATAGCCTTTGTTTCATCCTAACATGCTTAGGGAAGGAGGAAGGGGTTGTTTTACTTTAAGGCTTGAGGAGAGACAAACAAGTTGGAAGATTCTGTGGTCTGTTTATCAACAGTTATTTGGTAGGTTCAGCAAGTGAGAGGGCTTGAAAGATTTAGAGAAGGACAAAGATATATTTTACTCAACCTTATTTTAGGGCTTGGAAATTAAGAGAGGGGGAGGAAGTAGCTTGCCAAGGTCAACTATTTATGACCAATAAGCCTGTCTCTTGTTCAGTAAAACAAACAGGCAGTGTGTGTAGAGATTATGGGGGTGTTAAACTAAAGAATCTTTAAGGTTTGTCAATTCTAGATAACATTGAAGGGGCTTCACACATAGAGGTTTAAGAGGGTTTCAAATATAGACCACTTTTAATGAGCTTCAAACATAGATAACTTTCAAGGGTTAACAAATCTAGATTACATTTAAAGGGTTTAAAACCAGAAAACATTAAAGGGGCTTAAAACTTATAGAATATTTAAGTTGTTTTAAACCTAAAGCATATTAGAGTTGTTTCAAACCTAAAAAATATTTAAGGTGTTTCAGACCTAGACAACCTTTAATAGGTGTTAAATTCAGAACCATTAAGAGGTGCTAGACTAGAGAACCATTAAGAGGTGTTGAAATAACAAACCCTTAAGGGGGCTCAAACCAAAAGAACACTTATGAAGAATAAAACAAAGTTTTATTATTTTTCGCACTTTGCCAATAGTTAAATATAAACCCCAATTAAAAGAAATTAACTAATGAAAACAATTTCCATCAACAATGTAATAAAATAAACTATTTGATTTGTAATATTCATTGTTTGTTCAAAATTTTGCTATTCAATTCGATAAAAAATTATCTTCACATACCTCTATCTATATTATTATGTTTTTATGATAATATTTATATTAAGTTTAATAATGTTGAAGCTTTTACAAGTAGTCTTACTATATTGGTTGTAAAATGAATATATATTTTTAATCTAAAATCTCTTCATCCATACAAAAAAATGTAAACTCTTGGTAGTATGAACATTACGAAGGCTAAAGAATTCATTTTCAGTTAATATTGTTTATAGAGATGGCCACTTGAATCTTTGATTCCTCGAATCCACCAAATCTTAACAAATATTCGAGATTTTAGGATTCAGAGTTTCATTGGATTCAATAGTCGAATCTTTTACCTCTTAAACAAAGAATAATATTTTGTTTTTTGAATTCAAAAATTACTGTTAGGCCCACTTGAAAAGCACAACTTAATTCGTAGTCATTATTTTGTCAGACAGAAGATATAAACATGAATAAAATATATCTTTTATTAAATAATAATTGTTAGGTATAGAAAATTTAACGTGCCTAATATTATTATTATTATTATTAGCACCGCGTCTTACTACCCGTTCGGGTTATACGCACTTACACTAATGTGTAATGGTAGGGTGATTGTGAGATGAAATGGAGGACCTACAGTTTAACGTGG
>CABFOV010001821.1:17261-39502 GCA_902141375.1 Timema poppense | reverse complement strand
CGTCTTACTACCCGTTCGGGTTATACGCACTTACGCTAATGTGTAATGGTAGGGTGATTGTGAGATGAAATGGAGGACCTACAGTTTAACGTGGAATCCGAACCACGGTGGAGGCCTGGCATTCCCCACATTCACAAGATGTCTTGTCAGAGGTGAAGGAAGGGTTTGGTAATCAGATAAATCTTTGCCGGGACCGAGGATTGAACCCCGGCCGCCAGCATAGAAGTCTGACACCTTACCCCTAGACCACTAGGTCAACCTATGTGCCTAATACCTTACCCTTCCACCCCTATGGAAAACTTGACTTAACTGTTTCAGCACATGCTTACTTCTGAAACTTTCATCTCATGAACAATCTTGTAAATTTTTTATTGAACAAATTAAAGCTCTTCAAATATTTAAAATCAAAACTAGAATTACAAGTAAACTCAAAATAAATAAAACAAATTATGGATTTTTTTTAAAGAGAAATAAGAACACATTACTTACGATACAAAATCAGCCACCATGACATATATTATGTGATAGTTAAATAAACATGACTGTTAATTCTTACCACCCAACTGGTCTTAAATATCTACAACTATGCAAATAACCCCAATTTATTTCATAATATCCCTAAGTTAGATATTTTTTTGGGTTTCATGAAAAATAAATACTGTCAACAGACACTGATAAAATTGTTTATTTACGCTTATCCGGCCTCCATATTGTATATCAGTTATTTGTTTAAAATCGACTCATGTATGATCATATAGTAATTGCTATCAAGTTTTAAGAATCAAATAACGACTTGTTAATTCATATTTGGTTTTAAGTTGATTTTAATTAAGAGTTTATTATTTTTTCAAATATGTTATTGAAGTAATTGTAAAAATTTTCAAAAGCAGTCTTGCCTAATAAAATATGAATGCACATATTGCAAGAGTCATAAATATGTTTGTGTTTTAAATAGAATGTATTCTCAGAAATTGATATATCTCATGAATCAAATATATTTCTTGTTTTATACTTGAAGATATATAATAGATATAAAAGAAAATAATAATACAAACATAGGCATTATTGAGTTTACCATTTCCAATGCCAGATTTTTAATTAAGCATTTTGTTTTATTCTTGTTTTTTTAATCTGTTTGTATTTTTAATTTAGCTTTATCAAAATAAATAAATTGCGCTACCTCAAGATGATTAAAGTTGATCAAAAGTAACTAGGCCTAATCTGTTTGTTTATTTCACATATTTTTTTCTCATTCTATCAACACTTTTAAAAATAATTTAAAGCCAATCAAATTTTGATTGATTTGATTTTTAAACAACAATATGGGTATAGATTGTTTAATTTGGCTGGATTTTAACCAGTATTTCGTGAGGGGTGGTTGGGGTTGATGAAAATTGAAAGCATGATTGAAATAAATCTTAATTTACAGCTTAGGTCTATATTGTGTAGTATAGGTATATTTGTAAATCATTAAAATTTATAACAATTTGCTAGGATTCGGATTAGATATTCGAGATTCGAAAATAATATGTAGATTCGAATTCGAGAAATAGTGGATTCGATCCATTTTTAATTCTTTTACTTTCTCATTCATATCAAGAGAAAGTAATATGTTTGTGAAAAAAAAACAGATCTCAAGATTATGACAAATCTTTTCATTTTATTTGAACACAAATCCAAAAAAATTGGGTACTACCATTTTGTCTCTCTGTCCCTGTCAATGTATCCAAAATGGTTTCATAGACTTTGTTCAAACCTTACTGTATATTTTATAAGGCTATAACAAAAAGTTTTATTTTATTTTAACCCTCCCTTTTCAATTAAGTGTAGTTTATTGATCCTATATATTATTTCTGTTGTCAACATCCCTTTTTCTCAACTAATACAAAACCTACAGCGATGAATAAGGTATCACTGCGTAGGGTTTTTTACCGACTTCTGACATAGCATAGTCAGTTTACGTTAAAACGCATTGTTTGTTTAAAATTTAAGTTTCCTATATATTATTTCTGTTTTCAACATCCCTTTTTCTCTACTAATACAAAGCAATGACATAGCATACTCAGCTTACGTTAAACCACATTGTTTGTTTAAACACTTCGCTGAGTATTTAATTTCAACAACCTGACAAAAGACTAAATCATTTGAGGGGCAGGGGGGATGAAGGTTGAGTGTGCGAAAGTTTCGCACGGGTTCACTGGTGAGTAATTATTTTTACTTCCAAATTGGTCAAAAATGGCTCTAATGATTTTGTTTATAATACATAGGGTTTAATTGACACAACAGATAGCACTGTATAGTTTGTTTTAGGTGACCATTTGTTGAAGGATAGTTTACTGAGAAGTTTTTAAAAATTCGAGATATTTAAAAAATAGCTCTAAAATTTTTATCTACACTGTATGTCTGGAAATTTTATGGTATGACAAATAACAATGCTTAATTCTCTTTGGGGTAAAAACTCATTAATGGTAGTTTATTGATGACTGATTTTTCAAAAACCTGAAGTATCTCATGAATGACTGGTTTCAGGTACAAATTTAATACCACAAGCAATATTGTGCCATAAAACAATTTTCAATTAATTTTAGAGCATAAAGTAATATACATGAGCATTAATATAATATTTTCTCAATCATAAAACAATTAACAAAAAATATTCAAACTTTGATTTGGCTTCTATAATGTTTCATATATCCAATTTGAGTTTGCTTCAAATTTAAAAATTGAACTTTGCACACCCCTAGTTATTACCATATTTAAAAAAAATATGTATTTTAATTATCTTTCTTGTATTGTAGGAAATTGATGTAGATGCAGTGGCATGTGATGGAATAGTAGTGTGTATGGCAGTGTCGGAGCATGTGGAGAATGCTGGAGTTCACTCAGGGGATGCTACTTTAGTTACCCCTCCACAAGACATCAACCCCCAGACCCTGGCAAAGATCACCACCATTTCTCGAGCAATTGCAGCATCTTTGGAAGTCACTGGCCCATTCAACATGCAGCTAATAGCAAAGGTATAATACATCTACAAAATATAAAATATAATAATTCAACTCGTTTAATGTAGAATTGTATGGAAGAATGTAAACGAAAATGTGTTTGTTCTGCTCTTTGGTACGATTACAATTTTCTTTAGCTTCTTCTACATGTACATGTACATTTTGAGTGTGTGATTATTTGAAAATTTATCTATTCATAACATTCAAACATTTAATCAAGTGTTAAATTCCTGTTCTGGGGCCTGGTTGTTGAGTTATCTTATATTATTTAACACTCTTCTTGTCACTTTATCTTAAAAAAAATCACAATTTTTTTAAATTTCTTTACAAATCATACTAATATTATAAAGAGGAAAGATTTGATTTTTTGTTTGTTTGTTTGTTTGTTTGAAATGAATAGGCTCCGAANCGTGGTGAGAACGTAGTTGGCCATCCAGGAATAAAAAAAGATGCTGCTTTAGGAAGAGTCTATGGTGTTCATCCTTCTCAATCTGAGTGTTTTTATCTTAGGATGTTGCTGCATCACGTACGCGGTCCAACTTCATTCCAGCACTTGAAAACTGTGGACGGAGTTCTCAAAGAGACCTATCAAGCTGCTTGCCGTGCTAGAGGTTTGCTAGAAAACGATGACCATTGGGAAAATACTCTAAGAGAAGCATCGCTTTTGCAATGTCCAATACAACTAAGAGAGTTGTTTGTGGTCATACTTTTATTTTGTCAGCCATCGGAGCCATTCAAATTGTGGGACAGTTTCAAAGATGATTTGTGTGAAGATGTTAGACACAGAATCAGACAGGAAAATCAAGACTTCGCGTTACCATACAATGAGAATATTTATAACGAAGGTTTGATACAAATAGAAAATAGATTGTTGCAATTAAATGACAAAAGTCTAAGTGATTTTGGATTACCTTCTTCAGTTCGTACAGAAAACAATGTTGCAGATACAATGGCACATCACTACGATACAAATGATTTGACCGCTTTCGTCAATGAAAACCTACCAAAATTAGTCCCAGATCAAAAACATGCTTTTGAGACTATAGTCGACAGCGTGAATAATGACAAACGAAAAATATTTTTCTTGGATGCGCCAGGGGGAACAGGAAAGACGTTTCTTGCTAATTTGATACTTGCTAAGGTCAGAGAATCAGGGAAGATAGCAATAGCAGTTGCTTCCTCCGGAATTGCTGCAACTCTCTTGAGAGGTGGCAAAACTGCTCATTCTACTTTTAAACTTTCGCTATCTGTAAATCTTGAGCAACAATCTACATGTTCTATCCGCAAAAACGGGCCTCTAGGTAAATTACTACAAGACACCTCATTAGTTATGTGGGACGAATGCACGATGAGCCATAGAGCACATATAGAGGCCGTGAACAGAACCTTAAAAGACCTCAGGAACTCCTCTGCAGTCATGGGCGGGATTACTTTTGTATTTGCTGGAGATTTCCGACAGACTCTCCCCGTTATTAACAGAGGTACGCGAGCAGATATCATCAAAGCATGCTTGAAATCGTCTCCCTTATGGACTTCGATTGAAACATTAAAATTAAGGACGAATATGAGAGCTCATCTTCATGGAAGTGACAGTGATTTCCCACAACAACTGCTAAAACTTGGTGAAGGAATTTTCCCTGCTCCAAATTTAAGCGGATATAGTGACATTATTCTGGATGAGTATCTAGGCCAAATACTCCATGATTTGGAAAATTTAATAGATGCAGTATACCCTGATATCGAGAATTTGCACGAAAAGGACTTTCATTGGTTGTGCTCTAGGGCAATAGTATCAGTAAAGAATGATACTGTCAACGAAATAAACAATCTTATCGTTCAAAAAGTCAGCGGTCAGATAAAAAAATACAAGTCGATAGACACTGTAACTAATATTGAAGATACAGTTCATTATCCACAGGAATTTTTGAATTCCTTGAACCCTTCTGGATTACCACCACACGAACTGACGTTAAAAATTGGAATTCCAATCATGCTTTTGAGAAATTTAAGCCCTCCAAGCATGTGCAATGGGACGAGGTTGCTTATTAAGGAGTTAAAGGAAAATTTAATTGTAGCGACTATTATGACCGGTCCAGCAGCTGGTCAACTAGCTCATATACCGAGGATACCGATGATCCCAAGTGATTTGCCAATCCCATTTAAACGGCTTCAATTTCCGGTAAAAACATCTTTCGCATTAACAATTAACAAGTCCCAAGGTCAAACCTTCGAATTAGTTGGGATCGATCTGCGAAATAAATGTTTTACTCATGGTCAATTATACGTTGGCCTATCGCGGGTTGGAGCCCCTGAAAATCAATTTATTTTGCTGCCACAAAATAAAACCACATCAAATATTGTTTACAGGGAGGCTCTTACTCAATAAATTAAATGGCTTTTGTTTTGCGGTTATGACCTTTTAACAATTAGTATAAGTATAAATAAAAAAAATATTGAAAAATGACAACAACAAAAATAAAAGTGAAAAATAATATATAAAAAAAAAATAAAAAAAACATTTAAAATATAAAAAACAATGTAAATACAAAAAAAAGTTTAAGAAAATATATTAAAAAAAAATTAATATCTTAGTTTTTTGTTTTCAATTAATGTTATTTTTTTAGAAACTCACTGTAAAACATTGTGTATTTTCTTTTATTATATTATTATGCCCGTGCGAAGCCGGGNCTTAGTTTTTTGTTTTCAATTAATGTTATTTTTTTAGAAACTCACTGTAAAACATTGTGTATTTTCTTTTATTATATTATTATGCCCGTGCGAAGCCGGGATGGGCTGCTAGTATTTCATATATCTTATAAATATCTTTTAAATCAATTTATTTTTATTTATTATTTCAAGTATAGTCTCTGTGGTAAGTCTTTAAGTTATTTTTTTGATTATTAATTTTCAGCAAGCTATTTAGCTTTTCATACCTCATTAAGTTACATAAATTTGGCAACACTGCAATTTTTCAGTTACAAATTTCAAATCATTCCAGAAACATGTAGTTCAATAGCATATTTTTCTTGTGTTTTTTTTTCAATGTGGTTCTTCAAATGATAAAGGAATATTTTCAAAAATTTAGAAAAAATATGTGAAGAGTAATAGTGCAATATTTTAAGTAGGAAAGAATAGAAGGCTTGAAGAGAGAAGTGTGTTTTTCTATCTAGGCCTAACCTAACTATCCTTTCAAGTTGGCTTCCTTCACTATCACTGTCATTAAGGAAATGCACTGTCATTAACTGTGGGGTGATTGGGAGTGGGTGGGGAAGGTTTATTTTATAGAGTTGGTATTGTAAGTCAACATTGGGCATGCTGAACATTACAACAATCCAGCTTTTTAACAACTTATGTTATTCCTGTTTCAGGATAATGAGCTAAAAGTAATTGAGTGCAATGTCCGTGTGTCTCGCTCCTTCCCCTTCGTCTCCAAGACTCTGGACTTTGACTTTGTAGCCATGGTAACGCGGGTGATTGTTGGGGAGCAGGTGGAGCCAGTTGATGTTTTGCGAGGCTGCGGGAAAATAGGAGTCAAAGTTCCCCAGTTCTCATTCCCGCGCCTTGCTGGTCAGTACATGTAATTTGTTTATGTAATGGGCTGTCTTAGTGCTAACATGATATTTTCAATGTTCCTTGACATAACTTATGATTTACATATTAAAATAAGGAAAGATGGTTAAGTGTAAATGGCTTGAAATATTTTTTTACATACAAGAGTAATCTAAAAACCAAAGAAAACAGTTTAATTCGAACAAAAAATTCTGAGTTTGTTTTCTTTAATCATTCCCATTCTCCTCCTCTCACTTGCACACTTTCTGTTATCTATTCTCTCCCCACTACCAGACCAAGGGGATTGAAACGGGGTTGGGAGATTGTTGAGCATAAAAAGTTCAGTGAGTGATAGAGAAAGTTCAGTGAGTGATAGAGAAAGTTTAGTGAGGGATAGAGAAAGTTGTATTGCAGTGGCTGTGAGTGTGGAGGGATTATCTTTGCAAGGTCGTCCACAAGCTTTACTAGCAGACAGATGTATGAACCAAGAAAAGAAGATTCAAGGAAAGCCAAAATTGGGAAAGATTAAAGGGAAACTAAAACTGGGGACAGTTTAAGGGAAGCTAAAATTGGGGACAATACAAGGGAAGCTAAAATGGGAAGATTCATTTGAAACCAAAACTGTGAAAGCTTTGGGAAGCTAAAATTAAAGAACTATCAAGAGGTTTCAAAACTACATCATGAATCAGAACATAATTTTATTTCAATATTTAAATTCATTCATCAATTAAAAATAATTATCAAATTATTTTAAAATTAAATATGTTTATTTAAATTACATAAAATATAATGATCAAAAATGATTTTTTTTCTGTTTTTGTTCTAAAATTAATATATTTTTCCATAGTATTTTATGCACAAATCTCAAGAAAAAATTCCTATATAAAATTCACTAACTTAACTATAAGAAAAGTAGAGATCATTTACCAAAATTGATCTTTAAAATATGATAGGATCAAAAATAAAGAGAAGTATCTTTCATTTAATCCTTGTTTTCATTTAAATTTCATAAGCAAACATTCTATACTGAACAAACTAAACTGGCCTACTTGAACGGTTGATTTTTTTAGTATTAAAAATATAAATTACTTTTTTAATAGTTAAAATTAAATAAACCAAATGATCAGTATCAGAGATTGGACAAACATTCAGCATTGGCATGATGGGGCAAAAGAGTTGATCGGCTCAGCTCAAATTAAAAACCAAACAAGACTTTTATTGGCAAAGCTTTGTTATTTTCGACCATGGTAATATGCCTTTATTCATGGTTCACCCACTTCTGGCGTTTTGTTGCATCAACTCCAAACTTGGTAAAGTTTCTTATTTCTTCTGTGGCACATAAGCAATTTTGATATTAGATATTCTGAATTGTGTGTTTTTTAATTGAATTTACTCTAAACATTTTTTAATGTGTGTGTGTGTGTGTGTGTGTGTGTGTGTGTGTGTAGAAACTTATCATCATCATCATCATCATCTGTTTCCAACCTCTGGCTGAGTCAGTTTGGTAAATTGCCTTCATCTTCCTCTTTCCTTCCGCCATTCTTCCTCCTTCAATTGCATCTATTCTGATACTCTCACCTACACACTTTCTGTTATCTGCTTCTCCCATCTCTTTTTTGGTCTCCCTTGTGGTATTTTTCCTACATACTCATCCCCATTATTATTCTTAGAATGAAAGAAAATTAAATTAAACTCTAATATCAAAACCCATGAAATCACCAGAAAAATGTTACTCCAAAAGTTTACTTTTGAAGCCTTACAAATTTCAGTAATTTTTAAGCACATTAAGTACCACCTTCATTAGAAGATAGTAAAATACCCAAAATGACCATATTTGTCGAAATTGCTAAATTTCCCTCAAAAATTTAAATTCACAAAATAGGTTTGTATATTTTGTGCTGTTAGTTTTGCAGTTTAAATCATAGTTTTAATACAACTTTGGATTGTTTTAATACATGTATGTTTTGGTTATGAGTTTAACTAATTGTTATTGACTATTTAATGTATGAAGTAGGAATAAGAAGAATGAGATAGAGGAACTGCATCTAAATGAATGTGGAGCAGAGAATTAGAATAGCTTGTAGGAAACCCTCCCCATTGGAATATTAATACCATCACTGTAATTGATTTAAAAAAATATTTTTAAATAGGCTACATAAAGTAAAGTACATTGTATTTATTTTAATAATTTAAATTAGTTATATTTTTAACAGTTTTACTAAAAACTGATAAAAGATACAACAAAATTATGATTTTGATAGAATGTTTGTTGAATTTTCACCAAAGATTTGTGTTTATTCTTGTCATCTCATACCAATTAGTTTGGCTATTTTGGTTATTTTGCTTTTATGTTGGCTGTGCGCAGGAGCGGATGTGATGCTAGGGGTAGAAATGGCCTCTACAGGCGAAGTGGCGTGTTTCGGGGAGAATCGCTATGAAGCCTACCTAAAGGCCATGATGAGCACAGGCTTTCAGATCCCAAAGAAGGCCATACTCTTGTCCATTGGAAGTTTCAAGGTAAATTATGCTCCCAAGGTTTCTTTAGATATTTTTGAAAACTGAGAGAGGGGTTTGAACAAATTTCAACTACACATTCTAAAACATAATTTTCTACAAACAGTTGAGTTGTTTCAAATTTTTACTAACTGTTTTCCTTTGGGCCAAACTTACAGCAACAGATATGTCAAAACTTCTAAAAATGTTAATTTTGGTTATGTTTGGTTCTTTATGTGCTACATACAGTAAATAAAATGTTTGGATTAGAAATGGCACAATACCTTCTTTTCTCGATTCGGATTATCAAGTTCAATCTTGATTCTCAATTTAGATTCTTGAACCTTTCATATTTTATTATTTTTCTAAGCATACATCCTCAGTTAAAAACATTTATTCATAGTCATAGAATAGCAAAAAAAAAAAAGTAAATAGTACATAAGTTTATTTTTCCTAACAACGAAAAAAACTGTTTACCAAGTATTAAAGTATATTTTACCAAATTAATAAAATTATGAGGAATTACATTACAAGCAAGTATTTTTACCTTCAAATTATAGCCTCGCCGAGTCAAATGGTTAAAAAAAAGTGTATCAAACAATTGTCGATAGCACAAGTCTTATAAATTCACCAAATAGGGTTGTTAACTGAATCAAAATATGTAGCAAATAAACTAATATCAAAGATTCTCGATTACTACTTGTTCTGAATTTTGCCATTATCTTAGTTTCCAGTACAGTACTTTCATTGAGAGCTAAGAATCGAATTATAGAGAATTGTAATATTAAGATCTATTTTCGATTCTTTCGATATTAGTAAGAATCAAGAATATTGAGATATTGAAGAATCGAGTTTGACATCCCTAGTTTAAATCAAAATTCAACATATGAAAATGTATTAAAATAAAAATGTTATAATGTAGACCAAATATTAAGCCAATCAATAACTGGTTGATGACTTCCACTAAGGACTACACTCTACAATGAAATAGTTTTAGGACAAACTATGATACCACATTTGTTTCGATGAATTTCTTTCATTTGTTCACACTTTCTATTATGTTTGTTGTGGAACAAATCTGCATCAACAAATGTCATATTATTAATATATGTATTGTTGTGGCATTCAGCACAAGATGGAGCTATTGCCAAGTATCACATCTCTCCAGAAGATGGGATATAAGCTCTATGCCAGCATGGGTACAGCAGACTTCTACATGGAGCATGGCGTTGATGTGAGTAGGCGTTATGTGTTTTTTATTTGTAATAATAATAATTAGAGATGGGTCGAATCCACTATTTCTCGAATCCGAATCTCGAATCCGAATCTACATTTTATTCTCGAATCCGAATCCGAATCCTAGAAAATCGTTTTAAATTTTAACTATTTACAAATAGACCTACATTACACAATATAGATCTAAACTGTGAATTGAGATTTATTTCAATTGTGCTTTCAAATTTAATCAACCCCAACCACCCCTCACAAAATACAGGTTAAAATCCAGCCAAATTAAACAATCTAGACTCTTATTAATGTTTAAAAATCAAATAAATTAAAATTTGAGTGTCTTTTATTTATTTTTAAAAGGGTTGTTAGAATGAGTTAAATTTATAAAAATAACATGTGAAATAAACAGATTAGGCCTAGTTATCCTTTGATCAACTTTAATCATCATTAAAGGATATTTTATTGTATTAAGATAGCAAAAATAAAAATACAAACGGATATTTTTAATAAAGATTAAAACATGTTTAACAACTAAACATACTTTGGAAATAGTTAACTCAATAATACCTAAGTTGTTTTATTATCTTCTTATACATCCATTATCTATTTTCGCGTAGAAAACAAATATATTCGATTCTTGCGATGTATCGATTTCTGAGAATACATTCTATTTAAAGCACGAACATATTTTCGACTACAATATGTTCATTCCCATGTTATAAGGCAGGACTACGTTTGAATATTTCTACAATTACTTCAATAATATTTAAAAAAATATTAAACTCTAAATTAAAATCAATTTAAAAACAAATAATGGATTAGCAAGTCGTTATTTGATCCTTAAAACTCGAGAGCGCTTACTAGGTGATCAGGTTACCTGAATCGATTTTAAACAAACAATCGATATACGATACGATACGTAGGCCGGTAGAGATAAATAAACAATTTTATCGCTGTCTGACTGTTGTCAGTATTTATTTTTCATGAAACCCAACAAAATGTCTAACTTAAGGATCGTATGCAATAAATAGGGGTTCTTTGCGTAGTTGTAGATAATTAAAACCAGTTGGCTAGTAAGAAGTAACAGTATCTTTATTTTAATCATCACTCGGGCGAGTAAACATAATATGTCATGGCGGCTGACTTAATATCGTGTGTAATGTGTTCTTATTTCTAATTTTTAAAAAGCCGTAATTTGTTTTATTTATTTCGAGTTTATTTGTAATTCTAGTTTTAATTTTCAGTTTTTGAAGAATTTTAATGTGGTCATTAAATATTTACAAGATTGTTCGTGGGGTGAAAGTTTTAGAAGTGGGCATGTGCCGAAACGGTCGAGTCCAAGTTTCCCATACAGGAGGGAGGGTAGGGTAATAGGCACGTAAGATTTTCCACACCTAATAATTATTTTTATTTTTTAAAGAATATTTTATTAATGATTATCTCTTTTCTCCGACAAAATAAATATTACGGATTAAGTAGTGTTTTTCAAGTAGGCCTAAATAAGTAATTTTTGAATTAAAGATATTATGCTTTGTTTATGAGGTGAAAGATTCGATCATTGATTGACAAAACGTCAAATTGGCCGAAATTTTTAAAATGTAGACTCAAAGTTGAAGCTGACAATGAATACTTGAAGCAAAATTAAAGTTTTTCAGGTTTTTCATACCCCTCATTTAAAAAAACAAAAATTTTGATTTTATTTAGTTGAGGTTAATCACCTTTTCCTACATTTTAATGGTACCTACTCTAGTTTCCTATATCTTTATAGTGTTATTTTTTGTACCCCCACTTTGGAAGCCAATTGAATCGTTATCTTTCTTCTCTGCACTCTTTCACATCGTCAAAAATTAAAATTGTTAAGTTACTTTTCTTAGGTTCTCTTTTCATACTTGTACCAGATGTTGTTTGCAATGAAATTATTAACCGTAGTTTTACACAATTTGAACATAAGGTCTATTTTATAATGGACACACAGGTCTAAAAATTATGTTTGATTTTTTCAAATGGTATGACACTCGATTATCCAGAAATTATCACAGTCAGAATAAAAGTTTGTTAATATAGAGCAGCTTTAAAGTTTGAAAATTTAGATGTTAGCGCGCTAAGGACCTTTGCTACAGTGGGGTTGCAAACCAAGTGAAGTTGGAAGAGCTCTTTTCCTTGTTTATAGTCAGACAAGAAGGCTTAAGGAATCTTCCAATTTCATGAGAACCCACCATTATTTTTTATCTAGCACCACATCTTACTACCTGTTGGTGACCTGGTGGTCTAGGGGTAAGGTGTCAGACTTCTATGCTGGCGTCCGGTGTACCCAGTCAAAGCTATCAGCTGTGTGGTCATCAGCTGTTGATGGCCTCGCGTTGTCGTCTTCCTCTTAGGTTCGTTGTCCACGGCAGTCAGCTTCGGTAGAGCATCTCGGGGTTAATTAATTAATGGTGGGGGTAGAGGTATCCAGTCGAGTTAAAAAGATGTTGTTTAGTTGAATTAGAAGTTTTATTTTAACACATGATTTACATATTATTATCCAGGATATTTAATTTAAAAACACGAAATGATTTTGCCATGGCTAAAGATAATTTAGCCACCTGGGCTACCTCTCCTATCTCCCATCTCGAGACTCTACACGTGACGAGAAGTGCAATTTATAGTACAGATCTTAACTCTTTCGTGCTAAACGGCTAGAGTGCCGTCTCTACCCTTCGCGTGCTAATCACTCAGTGTCCCCTCAGTCTCCCATCTCTACTCTTCGCGTGTTAACAAACAAGTGCCCGCGTCTGACGCTTTCCTTACAGATAAGGTAAAACAAGGACGCTAAACCAAAGGCACTGATTGGCCAGTAGTCCGCGCCAAAACCTCCCCCTCCCCTGAAAGACGGCACGTGCAAGACCAGGTGCATCTCCCAGCTTCCGGGTTCAGCTATTTATACATTGCACGAGGCATAAAATGAAAAGTAAAACTAATAAATTTGGATGACTCGAATATTCCAACAAAGACTTTAAATAATGAAAAACTATTAGATTATAAATTTAAAAGCCTGAAAATGAAGTTAATGAATTGAAATTTGAAACATATATTGCTTACAACTTTGGTTATGATTTACATAACTTATAATTACCATAAAACCCCACACTTTCTTATAATTAACCATTTGATAGTAATAAAGATAATTAAATTAGGCCTAGATGAATGGAAAAGAACAATGTATTTATCAGTTTAGTACTCTCAGTAGTTTGAGTGTATTAATATGTAAACTAAAGGAAAAACTAATATAATTTTATAAATGAAAGTTGAGAGCTAAGGGTCTAGAACCCTGACCACTTTACACCGGGGTTCAATCCTCGGTCCCGGCATAGATTTATCTGATTACCAAACCCTTCCTTCACCTCTGACAAGACATCTTGTGAATGTGAGGAATGCCAGGTCTCCACCGTGGTTCAAATTCCACGTTTAACTGTAGGTTCTTCATTTCATCTCACAATCACCCTACCATTACACATTAGCATAAGTGCGTAAAACCCGAACGGGTAGTAAGACGCGGTGCTAATAATAATAATAATACTACCTGTTCGGGTTATACTTTCATCATTATTTCGTCAGCTTTTAGAAATGAGAGAGAGATAAACAACCACTAGAAAATATACATTAGATATACTTTAATATTATTATTATTTATCACCACCACCATCATTATCATCATCATCATTATCTAATTATTTATTATTTATTTATTATTAATAATTATTATTTGATTTATTATTAATAATAATTTATTAATTTATTATTATTTAATTATTATCACCACATCTTTTTACTCGTTTGAGTTGTACGCACTTATGCTAATGTGTAATGCTAGGGTGATTGTGAGAAGAAATGGAGGACCTACAGATTAACTTGGGATCCGAACCACAGTGGAGGCCTGGCATTCCACACATTCGCAAGTTGTGATTAATACACGTCTTGTCAGAGGTGTAGTAAGGGATATGATAAATCTGTGCCTGGATTGAAGATTGCACCTTGGACCCCCAACACAGAAGTCTGACACCTAACCCCTAAGCTTCAGGATACAAAGATTTAAAAGACCCATTCATAAATATATCCTTAGGTATATTTGAGATTCAAGAATTTTTAGAAAGTTTTTATAATTTAAGATTAGAAAAAAAATTATTTTTCAAAATTTTAATCTGATTTTTTTTCAGTCAATATTTAACTTAGACTATATTTCTAGAGCAAACTTAACAACCAAACCTTATACCATTAATTTATCGTTTATAGGAAGGTGAACTTAAACTATAGCAAAAAATGTTGTTTAGCTATGATTTCTCTTTTGTATAGCAACTAAATAATTGGATAACTGAGCTAGCTATATTATATATAGAGAGAATCAAAATTTAATCAATTCACTATTCAAATAAAAAAATGTCCGACATTTAAACTCGGTCGGTAGAGTGGCTGCCTACTGAGCTAAGAGTCCCAGGTTTGATACCTGGCATGGTTGAAAAATGTATCATCAGCGAAAATATTGGTTTACCCTTTCACATTGATAAAGTAACTGCTGGGGACTGGATGTTGTGCCTGTCATAGTCTTAAATGAGATTATAAAGCATATGAAGCTACTACAGGCACAACCAGCCGGTAGTGGAAAATATATTACTTGAATAAAAAAGCTAACCCAAGCCATAGGCTGGAAACAGTAATGGATGTAGAAAAAACATATGTTTCATAAAAAATTTTGTTTGTGTTCTTTAAGTTTCAGCTTTCATGTTTGTCCCCTGAAAAAATTACAAATTCAAAAATCCCAATGTGTCACAAGCCCCCATATTCTTTGTTATAATTTACAATTTGGAGACACTCAAGTTAGCAGACAAAGGAAACAGGGGTAAAATGGGCAAAGTCAAATTTTAAGTCAAATTGAGCCAGTGCATCTATTTGCTAGAAAATCATGAGACCTTTCTAATGCACTTTAGATTGTGATTAAAAGAGGTCTCTGTCATATTTAAATTAATAAAATAAAAGTATATGCTTGGGTTCATACAGGATGTGAGTTGTAAAAGTTGTTGTCCAGGAAAAAGGGGTGTAATGTGACACTCCCCCCTTTTTTTTCTGTACACTTCATACAGTATTAAAATATACTTATTTTTTTTAGGATATTTGATGTGCACTTTCTGGACTAAATGAGTAGACCTATATCAGGACATCATATAAAAAATGTCTTAATTTAAAAATAAAAATAACACCCATTCTCCCATCTATTAGTTTGTCTGGGTGAAAGGGGAAGGAAGCCTCAATTTCCCCAATGATAAATGTATCGCCCATATAATGAATCAAACTTAGGTCCCTTAGCTTAATAGACAGAGACGTTACAGAGCTAAAACGCTAACACTCAATTTTTTCTAAAATGATGATAAAAATAATAATAAAGATTACCATGTCAAATTTACTTTCTAAAATCCTTAGAATTAATTTATAGGTACTTTGATTTAATAGATTTAATTAAATTATGGGTTGATTATTATATCTATAGTGGATTAAATTTAGGAATACTATGTGTTAGGTTTACTTTCTAAAATCCTTAAAACAAATTTGTAAGTATTTTGATGTGATAAATTAAATTAAATAAAGGGTTGGTTATTTTATCTGCAGTGAACTAAATTTAGAGGTACTTTGTGTTAGCTGTGGTTAATGATGGTCTAATTTGAGTTGTAGTCCCAAATAAGGTAGTTGAAAGGAAGTTTTTTCATTCATTTGGGATATTTAACATGTACTTTCTGGAGCACCTTATTATATCAGAACACGAGAATTTCTATGAGTGAACGAGATTACCAATTTTGCCAGGAAAGGTATTTTTGTATACCATCCAGGGTTCTTCTACATCCCACAATTGACGTGGGCTCTAAAGTGCTTTATTTCTCTTCCAATGGAAGTTGTGTTAAATATTTTTATCGCTCAGGAAAAAATCCATTGGTCCCAGCTGGCTTTGAACCTATGAACATAAAGAGTCCTGAAGCACTACTCCAAGACCACTGAGATTCATTTCAAGTGCACCCACATTAGCATGGAGAGTAGATGATAAAAATCACATATGGAAAACCAAGCCCAGTGCAGCCGGCGGGAATTAAAACCGTATGGTCATTGTTAATTCATTCAAAGACGACATAGAAACATTGCACCACATAATCACGGGTAGATTTATTTTAACTCTTTAAATTTTTTGGGTGTTTAGTTAGACTATATCTTTCAATGAGGATAACTATGTGTGGTTTTTGAACTTGGATAAATTTGTATATTATTTTTCTCATACTTATAGTACCATTCTTATTTGAACACTTAATGAAGTAGTTTAGAAGCTTTAATTAAGTTACACAACAATCACTAAACCTAACACAATGGTTTTATAATTCATTTCAAACAAGAACAAAATAATACTTGTTTTTTTCCTTTTAAGTTGGCAAACCTTTTACACTGGAACAAAATAATAAACTTCTCTTTTTTGTGCTTATATGTAAAAATAAAATGTATACCAGACATCTGCGAAGAACTTTTTTGAGTTTGAATCTAATTTCAAATTGAAGCAAATATTAATGGGGTGCGAAGCTTCAAAAAGCCGAAGGTCAACTCTCCTTGGACATCAACAATAACCATTGCATATTCGAAAAATTTCGAAGGAAGGATAAAGCTTTTTAAATTATCAGATGGTTTAATTTGATCTTACTAATTTATTACATTTTTCAATATTTGATGATTTTAAAACAGTTACTAAACAGAATTTTAACACTGACTAGTAATTTAACTAACAAAACTGGTAAGTAAATGTTAATATATTTTATTCAGTATTACCAACATAATTTTGTAAAAAATAAAAATACCTATAAAGAAATAACACCATGGTCACTGGTATGAAGCAGAGAAAGTGATTTAGCTGTGATATCATCGCAGCTCACGTCTAATGTTTGCTCCTTAATATTCTATCTCTTTGGAGTTATCTGTGACAAATTTACAAGTGCATTTTAATACTTAAGTTTTTCATAGCTTCTTCGCCTTTTCTTTATTATTCAAAATGTCTGCTAGGGAACGTATAAAATGAAAATGTAATTTAATTTATAATTATTATCAGAGAAATGCAGATAAAAAGACATGCATATGTAAAGTTTGCAAAATGATATTATAAACTCCATGATATGAGTAAAAATTAAAACTTAAATCAAGAATTAAATAGCCAAAGCTATTATTTATGCTTTTTAGTGAGGATTACTCAATCTAGATATCATATTTTGAAAATTGAAAAATGTCACGTGGACACGGGTATCGAATCCAAAAGTCCCGAGTTCGATTTCTGTGTCCAGGTGTCATTTTTCAATTTTCAGAATAAAACTTAATCAATAAGTTGCCAAGCTTATCAGTAAGCCTGTGTTCATTAGTTATTAATAGAGTCCTTAGGTAACAAATAAGGAAATTTTCCTGGCCCTTGTTACTGACAAATCTAGAAAAATAATTAATTTAAAAATTAAAAGTCGCGTTAATTGACAACAAAAATCCTAGCTAGCTTCGACTTTGACTTTTCTTCGCAAGTTTCAAGCTTGACCTCAACTTTGCTTCACATTTAAAAAATAACCTTCGCACACTCCTAGCAAATTTTATTCATGAATTTCAAATAACTATCAAATTTAGTCATATCTTAGTTAAATATGCTAAAATGATCATGTTAAATAAAAAAGAGTTAGACATTATATTAAAATATATATTACAATTTACAAACTACCTCAAAAAAGCTAAAAGAGGTTTTCCTTTAAGTGATACATTATGATAAAAAAAAATACTAGATTAGTTTTGGCACAATCTCTTCAAATCCTTTAAAATCTTTGACACATTGAGGCCATAGATTTCGCCACACCGCGTTGAGGCATGTATGGGGAACCTCTTGCCAAGCCATGGATATGTTGTTGATACTGCTAAAGAGAATGTAGTTCTGCCAGTACTCCTTGATGCTGGCCTTGTCTTCACCATCTATAACTGTGACAAGTTGCTCAGACGTACACCACAAGTAGTATCGCTTGAAAGTGGCAATCACACCTTGGTCCATTAATTGGATTAGAGCCGTCATATTAGGAGGGAAGAAATCAATCTTCACATGCTCGTCCAAGTCAGGAATGTCATGAGGACGTGAGGGAATATTATCTATAAGGAGGAGAATTCTGAAATATAAATTCTTCTTCGCAAAGTACCTCTTCCATGCGAGTATTGTGTAGACTTTCAACCCCTCACAGAACACGGCACTAGTTATCCACATCTTTTTATTGGCTTTGTAAATAACGAGAAGGTGTGCTCCTTCATCTTTTTTTTTCAAAGTCCATGGATTCTCTGATCTGGCAATCAGGAGTGGCTTCATCCTCACAAGACGACTGAGTCCCAAGACCTGTCCACCTCCGCTTTTATACTCTCGTATGGAGCAGAATACGGTGATGGAAGGTCCTGGGAGGGACAGCCATCTGTGGCGAGAGGAAACAGCGGCAAAACCTTTATTTATAATTATACAATGTACAGGTTATATATACAGAAAGCTGAACATATCAACCGGTGCTGATGTCAAGTCGAAGCTGCCGGCCGAAGGTCCTTCTTTTTCGATCAGTTGTTTGAGGATCGGTCTAGAAGAGTTGTTGACCGGGTTCCTTAATAGGTTAAATATGCAGAGGTGAAGGCTCCTAAGGGAGGCATTGTTGAAGATAAGGCTTTTTCTGGGTAGTAGGGTGTGGAACACCGAGGACGAGTCCATTCCTAATCTGATGGGTTCTGGGGCTGTCACCAGATGCATTCCCAGTTAGCAACAGCGTGACACAATCTTTTTAAAACTGGGTGCCGTCTTTTCTTCCTGTGAAATGTAAATCCTGGCGGGCATACGTTTCCAAAACATTTCGGACTCATCAACATTAAAAACTTGATTTGGTGAGTATTCGCCATCTTCAATGATGTTTTGAAGTTCGACAACAAAGGATTACGCCAAAATGTTGTCAGAACTTGCAGTTTCACCTGTCACTTTATTATTATGAACATTGTACCGGTGCTTAAAACCATCAAACCACCCTCACCTGGCACTGAAAGGTTCTTCTTTAGAGCCTTCACCGTCCTTAGGCGTTAACATGTAATGATATAAAGATATAGCTTTACTTTGAACAATGGCCAAAGTAACTGGGGCACTAATTTGGTTTAGAAATTCAATCCACAACAAAAGTATTTTCTCCATACTTTCAATGCGTTTGTTTCTTGTACGCCTGACCTTTGTCACACTGAGCCCCGAAAAGTTTTCCACACTGTACTTAATTTTTATGACATTTTTCTCTATAGTGCGAATAGAAGTTGAAGGTAGGCCCAAAGATGCATCAATGTCTACACCTCGCTGACTGGATTCGAGTCGTTGTATTACATCCATTTTCACAACCAGACTAATATATTGTCTTGTGTTTTTTGCAATTAAAAGTTAGATAAATTACATCAACGTTTAGACGCCACTGCAAACAGATAAAAACTACCCCTAACTAAAATAAATATCAAAACAAACAAAGCATGATAAACACAAATTGCGTGAAAACTAAAAATATATTAGATATAAAAAGAAACAAAGAATGTTAAACACAAGTCACACGCAAACTTATAATGTATTAAATATAAAAAAAACGTAAAAGTAAAAAAAGATAAACAAAAGACCGATGTAAACTATAAAGAAAGTTAAGCACAAGTTTGTATGCTTGAACCAAACTGCTTAACTTGCACCATCTAAGTGTTGCCAACTCAGTCATGCTGAAAGTCTGTAAATCCTGTGCATAAAGTCTCAATTTTCAAGTAAAATATTCCAAATTTAAAATAAATAAACAAAATATGTTTTTTCGCATACAAATACCCATTATTATTATTATTATTATTATTATTAACGAGCGGCTTTTTGTTTGGAGGGAGGGGGGTGTAGAAATCTCTGACGTGACCTGCATGACTCTTAGGCCTATTAGGCCCACACAAATGGGAACCAGGCGGTTGACACTTTATGGGTGTTCAGCTGAAAAACAGCGTTGTACCCAATAACGGACATGTGTAAAAAAAAGGGGGGTCACAGACTATTAACAACGTTGTAACCAAACACGGTTCTGCTAGGCGATGTTATAGCAGGACTTACTGTAGGCAAAATACAGTGAATGAGGCCAATCATAAGATAGGAGGAGCAGATAACAGAATGTGTGCAGGTGAGAGGAAAAGAATGGAAGCACATTAGGGAGAAATAATTGGTGGAGAAAGGATAAAGGAAGATTGAGGCATTTTACTAAACTGACCCGGCCACAGTCTGTAAACACTGGACAATGATGATGAGGATGAGAATGAGAATAACGATAACCTTTTATAGGGTAACTTATTTTAGTTGGGATTGTTTTATCCAAACAATTTCTACTTTGTTGGGTTGAATCCACTATTATACAAATCCGAATCGCTACTTTATCTTGGAATTTCAAATATGAATCTGGTGAAAAAGGATGAACGAATAAGGGGAAATAGAAATTTAATTGAATAATATAAAATACAAATAGTAACTAAATATTACATTCATACAGTGAGTTAAGTGTTACATTAGCGGTCTGGAGCATGGTAGTTAAGTTCATCCTATAATTATATTGGTTCTGAACCACCAATAAGAAGGATTAGGGCTGTAAAATAAACTCATATCAGATATTTTCTTCGATCCTAGAATATCAAATATTCTTAAGGGTTTGAAGATTAAAGAGTCCCACACTTAATTTCTACTCCAACATCATTAAGGTAAGTGATATATTCCAATTAACCTTTTTCTTTACATACATTCAAATAAAATCATTCTGAAAGGTAGCAAGCTTACCTTGCATCATTTTAATAACATTCATTGTGATTATAGTAAGGAGATTTATTACCCGCTTCCTCATACAAGGAATGGAACAGATTGTTAAGTTAGAATCAACTTGATATTTGTAAAATAAGCTCATGTCAGAATGATGAATTAATAAAAGGCTGATGAAATATTAATTATATTATACAATTATACAGTTTATTATTAACATCAAAGTAAATTGCACCTAAACATGTTACTTCTAAAACTTCGATGTTATTTATCACTTTATTAAAGAGATGAGATCCAATCATTTAAGATAAGAAATGAGAACTTTTTATTAAAATTTAATACTATTTACTTCAAAACTTGATATTTAACAACTTCAAATAACTTAATGACATATTTATGTTTGCATCCTGTTGAATTGATCTTTTGACAATATTATAAATCTACATTACAAACACACATAAAAATTCATTCTTGGAGCAAAAAATACAACAATTCTGACTATTAATGTATTTAAGAATTTAGTAAATTATTTTCTTATCAATGGAATTCTATTTTATAGTTTTAAATTTTAATAATATTACAACCAAACAACTGGAAGTGTACAACTGCCAAATAGCTCCTTTTCATGGTCTAGATTTACATTTGCATTTCTTCATTAATCCTGAACTTTTAGTGTAAATAGTTTGGTTTATAACCTATATATTTTAAAGTGTTATATGTCTCAATTTTATTCTTTCTGTATAGTTGTTTTGTTTCATCATTTTATATTATAGCACACTTTAACTTATAAGTGAAGTCTCTAAAACTTTAAAACCTCTCAATTTCAAAACATAAATCAAAATTTTATATATTTGTTTTTATTATATTTGGAAGAAGGTACAGGAAAGGTGGATAGAAACATATAAAAGGGGGACAAACACAATATGGCCTTTACAATGAAAAGAAGAACACAGTTCACACTTTACACTGCTGCCAATGGACAAAGAGGTAATGGATGTCTCTTAAAGAAAATTGATCGTCACCGCCCAATCCCCCGACCTAGGTTTCATTCTATCGGAACTCATCAGGGAGGAGTGTGTAACGCGCAACGCAACTTCCTAAAAGAGAAAACCAAAAAA
>CABFOV010001820.1:62547-78949 GCA_902141375.1 Timema poppense | reverse complement strand
CCCCCCCCACATACAGTACAGTATATAGACACTTTGGAAGTAATGTAAGCCTACTGTAATCTCAACATTTCCTAATACAGTACCTGGCTGTGTTATTTGTGTGTGTCTTAACCTATAGGTATTGTTTACCTCCTCACATTAAAGTTTAATATTACTTTAGGTAAAGTATAAATGTTCATTCCTTAGGTACAACTTTATTTCCCCTCGATAAGACGGACTTTTCGTAACCCGGTCAGACCCCCACTACCATTAGTACGAGTTATCGAGAGGAGTTGACTTTCTAAACGTCTGCAACGCTTCTCATTGCTCTCCCATGTAGCACCCTTAAGGTGCGGCAGAAGGGAGCGCAAGTGTCTTTACCGTTTTTATAACATTACATTTTTTTGGCCAAAATAAATCAAATATTTCTCCAGTAGCATCATAGAGTTTAGTTTTCTGCACATGAAAATATCAACAGATTTTGAATATATGTCAAGGCTGTCCTGGAATGTTGTCAAAACGTTTTAAATAAAGAGGACAAGTTTTGACAAAATTCCAGGACACCCTTGACAGATATTCAAGATCTGTTGATATCAGCATGTGCAGAAAACTATACTCTATGTTGCTACTGGATAAATATTTGATTTATTTTGGTCAACAAAATTTCACCTCTATAAAAACTGTAAAATTCTGCCGCATCTTAAATACCATGTTTACAAAATAGGAAGAGACCATTTATTTCCTTAAATCCTCCCCCTACTTTGCTCCCCTCCTCCTCTATTACACTCACCACCAGAAAGCTATAGTTTCTCAAGTTGTTACTCCCTTGACGTAAGTTCATAAGAGGCTCAGGCGCATAATGACGGTACAGATGCGGAGATACTCGCAGAATACACCTCTCTCTCTCTGAAAGTTCGCGGAGTGAGATGATATATTATACGTGTCTATTAGTCCCCACCCAAGATTCTCCGGACCCCTTGAGGGGAGAGATTGGGAGCAATGCACCTCAGCGGTTTCACTTAGCTCGCCCTCAAGCAGTTCGGACCATACAACTCCTGATCCACTACTTTACATAATGAGTCTTATTACTGGAGTGATGGGAGCATAGAGTGGTCTATTTCGAGAATAATCTTTCTTTTTATTCTTCTACTATTTATTATCACGAAAATAATATCTGCCAGTGGTAATTTTTTTGTTTATTTTTTTCATTTCGTTAGAAGTAGGCAGAAGTTGAAATAATAATTAATTTTCTCGGATGAATTTTTGATAATTTTAGTTTTAAAAATTGATCACTTATAGGTGATATAATTGTTGTTAAACGTAATTAATTTTAATCAAAGTTAAACAGGCTCCCTAAAAACATGACTACAGTAAAACATTCGTTACGTCTATTCAGATTATATGCATAATTATGTACTAATTACTATAATGAGTTAGGGATAAGGAAAGCTAAATTTGTATTTGCGTGAAAACCGGCCCCGTGGCATAATGGTCAGTGCACCAGGCTATGAGACTAGGGGTCCCGGGCTTGATTCCCGTCTGGTACCTTGGGTATTTTTCCCGAAAGAGTGAATCACCCCAAACGGTCACCAAGGTTTGGTTAGTTAGTCTTGAGCTAGGTTCAGGTGTTTCTACTAGTTCTACACTCTCCACACTATCATAATCATCATCATCACATCTCATCAGGGCATGGAAGGAACTTCCACCGAAAGTATGTACGATTAGTACATTCGGGAATCCCCTGGGCAATGATACATTGGTACTGGCTAAGATTTCCACTGCTGCGATACGATTGATGTAGCACACGCGGAGTATTATTGTAATTATTATTATTATTATTATTATTTAAGTAGAGGGAGAGTGGAAAACCATTTAGGGCAAACCACCCACTCGCACACTTAATAGTGTATGTCCAGACAATCACACGCAAGCGCAGTCGTATGTCGGAATATCTTGTCGGAAGGAGATGAACATTGCTCATCTCTTGTAGTTGCGTTGTCTTGCATTCAGCCAATCAGGAACATTATTAGTATTATTAGCACCGCGTCTTACTACCCGTTCGGGTTATACACACTTACGCTAATGTGTAATGGTAGGATGATTGTGAGATGAAATGAAGGACCTACAGTTTAACGTGGAATCCGAACCACGGTGGNCCTGGCATTCCCCACATTCACAAGATGTCTTGTCAGAGGTGAAGGAAGGGTTTAGTAATCAGATAAATCTGTGCCGGGACCGAGGATTGAACCCCGGCCGCCAGCACAGAAGTCTGACACCTTACCCCTAGACCGCCAGGTCACCAATCAGAAACAAAAGCAAGTTATTTAGTAAATGATAAAAGTTGATGAACATATATATTAAAAGCTATTGTATTTTCATTTTTCAACAAGAGTAGGTACACGGGCAAACTAACTTTTTCAGATATTAATTTGATTCTATTTAACTCGCATAGTTTGTAAATTTTAATATAATTTTGATGAGGAAGTCATATTGGTTGAAATCTCGTATATACATTTTACTGCAGACCGTTTTTGTTTAAGTGGAAAACAAATGTAACACGTCTTGCGAGTGTGCTTTTTCAAAAGCGAGTCCGACAAGAGGGTGCCACTGGGCGTAGCCAGGACCCCTAATTTTTAAACTTGCGAAACTATTCACTAGCGAGCAAACTCGCAAATCGCAGGTTGTACCAAAACAGAGCTAAGTTTGAAAGGTTTCTGTTGTCGTGCGAGTCGGTTTAGTGTTGTTTCGCTTGAGACTGAGTTTTCAATCTGACAACACTGTAAAACCATGACGTGCCAAAGGATTGAGGCTATGAGATGCCACAACGCGCTGTTATACAAGATACGTAACTGAAAGTAAACACTATTTTTGTATTGAGTGCATCATGTAAAACGATTTGTTTCGTTTTATTAGGAAACCATGTTCCAGTTGTATGTATCTAAGCTTGTTGTCTCAAAATATTCTCATGTTATATGAGTAAAAGTTAAACCAGCCTTTTGCTCAGTATCCACTTTAGCTCACTTAGATGTTCCTTGAGATCGATGCCACCCGTATTATAATATTTTAATTTTTTGTCTGAATTTAAATCACTTGTTAATAATTATAATTCACTAATATGTTATGTTATCTTCGCCACTATTTTTAATTTATAAATATACTCAAAGGTTTTTACTGTGCGAATAATAATTAGCTTGCTTAGCCTTATTTTTAAATGTGTACATTTTTATGTCATAAAACCCATTAATTTAATTTAAATAATCACTTACATACAAAATTTCAAAATTAATGTACCATTTTTAATTTACTATCTTGCTAAATTATTTTAAAATAAGAATGCTATGGTAGTCTACGTAGGCTCAAATAACTTGTATACTTATGTAAAAAATATTTAAAACAAATTATATGTTACTAATACAATCATTTAAAATTAAAGTTTAAAGTCTGATAAATAAAAAAAATGGAGATTATTGGATTTGAACACGCGAACTCTAGATTATGAGAAAGTGTGACGTCAGTTTTTGCAGCGCAGACGATTCAAAATTAGAGGTTTGCAAAATTGTGCGCGAGATTAGAGAAATACGCTAGCGAATCGCTACTCGCACGTTTCACAATTAGAGGCCCAGCCAGACCCTACCAATTAGGACCAAACCGACAGTGGTGCTATCTCACGCCATACAGTTGTCTTAACTACCCCGTGTTCACTTTTAGTAACTATAGTGAAAACCAACTCTGAGGGAATCGCAGGTCTTATAGAATAAATACCTATCTTCGCTCTCTCTCTCTCAGTTAACTGTTGCCAACTCTCCTCACTTTCTGTTGTGTCTTAAGGTGGTGGTGGTGGTGGGCTGGGGCAAGAAGGAGCTACTGGCAACATTGAAGAGCCAGCGTTGCAAAATTTGCATTATTTTATTTATTTTTACCGGTTCAGGCTACTCGCATACAATGATAATTACTCTAATGAGGTAGGAATGGGGAAGGAAGCATTTTAGAAGTAATCTAACTACGTTTTCTTAGAAGGATAGTGGGAAACCATTTAGTAAAACCACCCTCAATACACCCGATTGGGATTCGAGCCCCGATCTCCTCATCATCAGCAGGACTGTCTAACACGTGAGTGACGCCTTAGACCATTCGGCCTTTAGGCGGTTAGAATGTTTGTTGATATTTGAGGGACGATTGACTACATGAAAACAAGAGAATGACAACGCTATTTTTTACCAATAGGAGCCATTAATGTGGTTCACTCAAGGTTAGGTAGGTATTCATCTGCAGTGCATTTGAAATGAACTCTTGGGGTCATGCTCTTTCTCTGAAAGTGTATTGCTTAGAAGAGAGTGTGTACGAGCGTGAAGGTTCGGGATGTTCATAACCTCACTCCCTTACCTTCCTCTTCACACCTCTTCACACCGTTCTTGGCGGGTATCACGCGAACATCTCGAAACATGAACGTCCCGGTCCACTAACTTCGCTGATCAAAACATCCGTTTGATGCGATCCTGCTTTGCACCAAGTGTTCAACTTTCTCTGCTTATTTACAGTAAACTTTATTTCTCGTTGGGTTTGTTTACGATCTATAATTGCCTTTTGGACAGTTATAGATTCGCATAAGAGAAGTTATAGGTTTACCTGGGGGGAGTGGGGGGAAATTACCTTGGACTAAAATACTATCCAAAAGGGAATGAACTTTGCAGAGATACACTTCAAACTGATTTGTCCCATAAATTTTAGAAACAAAAAATATAATATAAATATAAATATCTATTGTCTTTTATGGTATAAGAAATAGTATATTTTACAAAGCATGGATAGTATGAACTCGGATGGGTAGTAAAACATGGTTATAAGAAAATGGTACGATGGAATCGTACAAACTTATAAGAAATTGTCTAAAATAGGTTCTGGGTTACTACTACCCTTAAGAAAATCTACCTCCATAAAACAAAATAACTAGCCCTAAACTAAAATATATTTCTTTTTTTAAATAAGTGTAAAAAAGCACGTTACTACTGAAGCTTGTTTTATTAGTTTTTAGTTCATGATAAATGTTTTTACATGTAAATTGGTTTCGATTATTTTTATAGACTAGTGATATACGTAATTAAGATTAAATACAAACCAAATTGTTCGGTATAGAATATTGAGGATAGAATTTACTTTGAAAAGATTTTGTCTCATACTCGTATTTTAAAAGAATTAGCATGCTTTATTTAAACGTCATATTAAAAATAATATTATATTGTTCTGTGCGTTGTTGGGTTTTAAAATATCTTTCCAATTAATTTTAATGATATCAAAATTGAAAATTGAACTCATTTACTTAAGAGCGTCTTTGATAAAAAAAATTTTATAAATCATATATTATCTAATCCATTATACCGTGTAGTTAATAATCAATTAAAAGCTATCCAACACATATATTTTTGTAAATAGTATGTTGGTATGAATAGTTCAAAATAAATTTAGATTAGGAAATTGACAAATGATATCCAAAAGGTTTTTTTTTTCAGGAAACTTAAGCCTTAAGTAAAAATAAAATTTAAATAAATGAAAAAATTAAAAAAAAAAACAGTTTATAGCATACATTTACTTGCCCACTTCAGTGGCCGAAATTTCTAAGGCATCGCTCTTATTTTGGGCTGTCCTGCAGATGACGGGGAGATCGGGGTTCGAATCCCGTCAGGATCTACTACTGAGGATTTTTTCCTAAAATGGTTTCCCCCTCTCCTTTCACGAAAATTCGGGTTAACTAAATCTAAAATGCTTCCTTCCTCCCCCCTGCCTCATTAGAGATTATATATGCATATAGCCTTAACGGATATAAAGACACGATGATAAGAAAAAATACATTTATTCATGTTTTGATTAAAATATGAATAAAATTAGCCTAGAAAAATCAAACAACATGCATAAATCAATAAAATAACCATAGTTTTCTCTAAAAGTGTTAAATGAGTGTAGTACAAACCATGCAATAAATTGTTTGTATCTTACACATCATTTAACATGCTTACGTTTTAATGGTGATGCAATAGTAGATTTAAATAAAATACTTAAGTACAATGATGTAAAAAAAATGCAATATCTACGATTTAATACTGTTTTTACTGGTTAAGTTTGTAAATTTGCTTTTCTTGCTGATGAAAATCACATTTTTAATTTTAGGATTGCGTTAAATGAGTAAGTTTTGATTGTATGCCTATTAGCTCATTATATATATTGACATAATCTGGGGTATACCATGAACTTTCAAACCCACAAAGTATATAAGCACATAAATTAAACTGATCGCGTAATTTTCTGCTTGAATAGCATGACAAACCCATATACAAATTATGAATTTCTTCAGCTGCACTAATCGGGATTAAACCAAAGTCTTTTAAAAAGGTATATTCGATAATTAAAACCACCATTTCACTACATTTTGCTTAACAGGATATTAAATCTAATATTATTAAGATAATACGTCATCTATCTCTTCATAGAACGTTTAAAAACAGTTTTGACAGTTTTCTTCACCTCTAACTTTTAATTTGTATCTTCGATTAAAAATTAAAAAAATAAATCTCTTTTACATTTGATCATTAGCCAAGTAGTAGTCGGTAGTTATGCTTGGCCGGCATGTTAGACAACCACTTTGTCATAGGGGGTCCCCCGATAGAAGCCTTGAGGATGAAGGCTGGGAGGTAGGGGGGGGGCACAAACCACCACACTTTAGTAAGAGAAGTCACTGGAAAGGTGTCTGACGTAGTCTAGCAAATTCACATTATTAAAATACCGTCAGAAGGAAGCGAACGAGTAGTAAGACGTGGCCATAAAAAAAAGGATTTTCTGTTATATTTGAGATATGATTTAAATCAAACTATTTCATTTTATTGTTTTAAACAGAAAGGATTAATACGCCTTTGGTTAATATTATTAATATTTCATTGTGCGGCAGAAGGGAGCTCGAGTAATTTTACAGTTTTTATAGCATTACATATTTTTTGCAAAAAAAAAAAACTCTCCAGTAGCAACATAGAGTTTACTTTTCTCTACATTCTAATATGAACAGAACTTTAATATCTGTCAAGGGTGTCCTGGAATTTTGTCAAAACTTTATTTTTTTATTTAAAAAGTTTTGACACAATTCTAGTATAAAGTTGAAACATATTCACGATTTGTTTATATTAGCACGTACAGAAAACTAAACTCTATGTTGCTACTGGAGAAATATTTGATTTATTTTCGCCAAAAAAATTATATTCTATAAAAACTGTAAAAATACTTGCGCTCCCTTCTGCCTCACCTTATGCATGTCTGGTTATATAAATTTCAGCCCCATAAAAGTTTGACCCCTTAAAACTCGTGAACTGAAGTGATTTGAAACATTTGAATCACTATTAAGAGCGTATGATTATACACTATTTTGTTAAAATTGTGCTATACAATTATTGACTTTCGAATGACCTTAAACTATTATGTTGGACAGGGGGTTTTGAGTTATAATTCCAGCCTAATGTACGGGGAAAAAAATTCAGTTGTTTTCCGACTCTTCTGCAACACAAATACGGGTACATAAAAACGAACTATTAATAGCAGTGGTGGTTACATTTTCTAAGCACAAAGCTCATTTGTTCTCATTCTATGGTGAAAGCTGTGATTTAAACCCAGGCAAAGTATATTGAGGGTTGTTTCTCCACAATTGGTTCCTTACTCTCCCTTCCTCAAATAAGGGTACACTTCCTCCAATCTATGCCTTTCTCATGCCTACTACATTAGTGCATTTCACTTCAGCGTCCACACGGTCTAAGGCGTGACTCGACTGCCAATGGCGGGTAAATCGGAACTCGAATCATGGTCGGGTGTATTGAGAGCAGTTTTTCCTAAATGGGTTTCTACATACTCTCTCTCTCTCTCTCTCTCTATATATATATATATGCAAATGCTAGTACACTTAACTTAAATTCAACCTTTATCCCTAGCACATTAGCGTAGTTACACCTGATATAATCGCTGATGGAACTGCAGTTCTTATGGAGAAAAGCTTTATCTTCTCTCAGTTGATTGTTGCCAAATNGCATTGTTTGCCAACTCAGTCCTAATCTTTGGAAGGGTGAGGGGTAGAGGTGGGCTCTAAAGTGCCAATAGCTCTAGCAACACTGTAGATTTGACTGAGCCACCGAGACAAGGTAAAACTCAATTGCTTTCTTCAGCTACCGTCAATTGGGGGCTGGCGCTGAAGCGACTCTTCACTTCCAACGACCATTGACCGGGCCCGTAAGAAGGAGCTACAGGCAACCTCGACTAACCAGCGTTGCAAAACTTGTTTTATATTTGAAGGGAGATTGACAACACAAAAATAAGAAAACGACAACGCTGTTTCCTCAATCATAACCACGCAGTTAACTCAGCGAGGATATCAAATGTAAGACATACTCGTATAACCCAATCGGTTAGTGGGAAACTGTTTTGCACGTGCTAATTATAAAAGAGAAGCTTCTTATACCCTCTGTATAATTTCAGCCACTAATCTCCAACATACATGTGCTGGTTTTTTTTTGTTTTATTTCCCCCCTTTACTTAGTAATGTTTGTAAATCTGCACAGACTTCAGGACATGTAAGAATTCTAATGTTAATAAAGACTTTTTTTGTGTGTTCCCCGGGGTCATAACGTGGATAGCGAGTCAAACAGACACGTTAAGTTCCCTCCGAGCTTTGATCACTCTATCAGGAGAGACGAAACAGTAATTATTAACAGCTTAGCAGTCGTTATGGCGACATTAACGCTGTCAGGAGCTTCTCGTTTTGTAGACCAACAAGCCCGGTGGGTATGGCCGCAAGGATAATGAACCGGACCGGCGTGGGAAGATCAAGTTTAAATTATTTTAGAAGTAATATAACAAAATTGTTTATTTTACTTAGGCCTAAGATTTTTTTTAATCATTGTGTTTTGGTGGATTTGACATTTCACATTAGCTGAGTTGCTTTCGATCTAGTGAGGTACTTATGAGGCTATTAACTACTTATATACCTGCTCGTTCTGCCATAGACAAAGTATCATTTTGGCAAAACTCTTTATTTTTCTAACTGCCTTTTCCTTCTTACACAAATAGGTTTCCACCAACACTGATATTTCTCTCTGAGTAAAATACTAAATATTTCTTGGTTTTGGGGGGTAAATATTATATTATTCACTACACACGTTAAAAGTGCCCCAAAATTTACAAATGGTAAAAAGTACTGTAAAAATAGCTTTGGTGCATTTAATATAAATTAATGTCACTTACATCAATGAAATCTTTGCCCTTAGTTACCATAAATGAAATTAAATAGCATTTAATAGTCATAGATAATGGTCTTCGCCTCCAGTAATTATGAAGCTGACCCCACAAACCCCTCTCCACCAAAATTTAACTCTGCACAAGGCCTATAAAGAAAATGTATGGGTGCCCCACTAACTTAGGCATTTCCGTAATGTCGCATTTCCTAATCGTAATATAAAGTACTCCAGATAAATGCTTGTACAGTTCTCCAAAATTTACTTCAATAATCCTACTCTCTAATGGTAGATTAGATCATTAATAGTCATTATTATTATCATCATCACGCATCTTAATACTCGTTCGGGTTATGCGCACTTAAGCTAATGTGTAATGGTAGGGTGATTGCGAGATGAAATTGAGGACCTACAGTTTAACGTGGGATCCGAACCACGGTGGAGGCCTGGCATTCCATACATTCACAAGTTGTGATTAATACACGTCTTGTCAGAGGTGAAGGAAGGGTTTGGCAATCAGATAAATCTGTGCAGGGACCGAGGATTGAACCCCGGAAGTCTTGACACCTTACCTCTAGACCACCAGGTCACCTCATTAATACTGGCTCTGACATTTAGGAGCTCGCCGCACAGAGGATTATCCGGGCGCTTATAACCCGAATTGGTACTGATTAGGTGGAAAAGTAAGATTAACTGGGGAAATAGATACAAGATTACGTCTGAACCAGAGAATGCATCGAGCTGCGGTTTTACACACTCCTCATTTGGCATTAGTGAATTTGCAATCAGTTTGGTATTTATTTAATTTTAAAATAAGTATATTTTAATTTTGTTGTGCTAGGACAGGCCTAGCAAGTCGTTAGTGGAAAATATATGACTCGATTATAAAACTGACCCAAGCCACAGTCTGAAAACGGTAATGGAGTTAAAGTAAAAGTTTCATTTTTGTTTTATATTTCAAAATACTACATTTTAAAGCGGGGAGTATGTACTCAAAAATAAAAATATGTTAATAACCAGCTGTTTTTAGTTTGCATTGCAAAGTATCATAGGTAAATGTACATTTTTGCTATCGTGTGAATGAATATGACTCTCATGAAGCTTCTGCTCTTTATTTTCGACATACTTTTGAATCAAGTCTTAGTGTGCTTGGATTAGTACAGCATTAAGGTGGGTGGTTAGGGAACGCGAGAAATATAAGTATTTTTGCAGTTTTTTTTATATCAAAACCCTTTTTTTTGGCCAAACCATATCAAATATTGCTTCAGTAGGTACATAAATTTTAATTTCCTTCACATGGTGACATCAACAATTGTTGAATATCTATCAAGGATGTCCTGGAATTTAATGACGAATTTTTATTTTGATTTAAAAAGTTTGTTATCTAACGCCGCTATGCTTATCATGACCGATATTCAACAACTGTTGAGATCACCATGTAAAGAAAATTAATCTCTATATTTGATTTATTTTGGCCCAAAAAAAGTGTTGTTATAATAACTGCAAACACACTGGCCTTTACTCGCGTCTCTTACATACGCACCTCAAGCAAGCACTAAGTGTTTTCGCGCGCACAGCGGAAAATTGTTTTTATGTTTATTTTTTTTAAATGAGTGACAGTGTTCATAATGCCATATGGCAGGCGGAGATGGTCAGGAGAAGAATATGGGAAAAGCTGAAAGCTATTTGATATGGTTTTTAAATGTGAGTGCAATGAAGGGGGGTTGGGGAAAGGGGGAGGGGCGGTGGTGGGGTGCTACTAGAGACTGTAAGATGGCCTGATTGAGTTTTTGTTTCCCTAGCAGGAAGGTTAACGTTCGAATCCCAACAGAGTGCACTGTGGATGGTTTAATGTAGATTATCACGGTTGTTTTATCATCTTTTCTCCTACACAAATGGGGGCACTTTTTTAAATACCTTCCTAATCCTTATTCTTGAGATGGGGAGCTATTCCCCCCCTAACCCAACACATGACGTCTTACTACCCCTAAGGTACATAATATTTTTTTAAACTAAGCTAATGGGGTATGAATAAAGAAGGATTTAGAGGAAATGTATCCGCATTTTCGTGGAGGAAAAAGGAAAGACTTCACTCGGGATTTATCCAGGATTTGAACCTCAACATCTCTTCATCGGAATGCCAGACTAGACTAGTCTAACATTTAGTTCGCGTGTTGTTTAACAGATGCGGATTTAAGTCGTTAAGTAACCCTAAAAAAATATACCAATTAAAAACAAAATTATAATACAATTTGTTAATGAAACGTATAACCCCTTCTCTGACGATAGAAGAAAGTACCTGGAAAACTGCCCAAATCAATCTCTCTCGTGTCTGCCTTCTCCTGCGCTCTCTTGCAAGCAAGACGTCATTAATTGATAGCGTTCAGCGTTCAGTTGATGGGAACCAGCTTTGTGCTGGTCGTGTACCAGTGGTACTCCCGTATCTTAATTATACAGCTCAAGGCCGGCCAGTCACCCCCTCGCAGTAAACTCGCACTCACCAAATTACCCTACAGTCTGATGCACAAAAAAGGTGAACCCTACATTAACAATATTGAGAGATACATAAAGTGGAATAGCGGTAAGAAAGTGCACTTCATTTAAGATTAAAGGAAACTTTTTTTTTTTTTGAAGCTATTAAAACGATTTGTATGCATCTTTGTTATTTGTTCCTTTTATATGTTCCTAGCCTTTAATTCTTTACCCATTTTCTTTTATTCCCTTTTGTAATAATTTGTTTCCTCCATTGTGAAACTCGCCTCGGTGGCGTAGTTGGCTAACGCGATAGTTATGTTAAGCTCGACTGCTGAGGACGGGGAGATCGAGGATCGTATCTCGGTCGGGTGTACTGGGTTTTTTTCCTAAATGATTTTCCATTCTCCCTCCACGGAAATACGGTTTTATTTATTCTAGTTCTACCTTCCTAATTCCTAATCTATTAGCGTAATTAGTACTTAAAGCGTATAACTCGAACGGATAGTAATACGCGGTGCTAAATAATAATAACCTATTAAGAACTAAAGTTGCGCTTTTCTCTCTCCCCTGATTAGTTCAGATAGTGTTAAACCTATATCTAAGGATTGGGCGTAGTGATAGGCCAGTGGCAGCAATGCAACGAGTAAACTGTGTTCTCTTTTTCGTTTTAAAAGGCATATTGTGATCATTCTCTTTAATATGTCTCCATTTCTCTCTTTCCTGTATATTCCAAAACGTACCTCAAAAAGCTAAAAATTAAAGAGACATACGTAAGGCTCTATTAATATGTATACGCTGATTTTGGTTGGAAGAACAGTTTCGAAAATTCAAACATATTTCTTTCCGGCCAACATTGATATCATTAAATTATATTATTATTATTATTATTAATATATATAAAATGACAGCTTCATGTAACATGACTTGATGTATGAATATATTTAAATTGTTTTATTAACTTTAGTAATTTCCAAATACTGTTATTCCTACCAAAATCCGGTTATAAATCATGTGATCTATAACTGAAACTTTTCTTAAACAACATAATTTCCCATTAAACAATAATACAGTAGAACCTTTTAAATCCAAATTTCTATATATATCTAAAATAATTCGAAGTTTCCAGAATTCGAACTACCGTAACAGTTTTTATGAATATAGAGGCAGCTGCTACACAATAAATCATTAATTTCAAAATATACTATTATATAAACACACTTTTAATATATGCTATATAAAACACACATACGTACAAGAAAAAAAATTTAACACCAACCATAAAATTTTGGAGAAATTAACAAAAATTGCAGACGTAAATCAATGTTTGCACGTAAATGACATTACGTTGAAAAATAAATGGCACGGAACTCGGCACGAACTTTCTCACTCTATAGTTTAAAAATGGAAATATTTTCTCAAAACTCGTAATATACGTGAAAAGAAATAATATACACTAGCAATGCCGAGAAAAATTTGCGTTATACTTACGTTAAACATTTTTTGACTCCTAGATTTAAAGTTTATGATTTTCTTTTTAAAGAATTAAATTCCTCACTAATATATTTGGATGAAAAAAAACTATCTATATTGGGTCCACAATGGTCAATACCTCGTATTAAAATTTCATTTTTCGGTTAAAATTTTTGACATTTTATTAGGTTTTGCATATCTAATGGTTATTGCATTCTTATTAAATTCCTCATTTATAAAGTTAGACCAAAAAAAGGTAAATATCAACTATTGAGTATAAAATGATGGAGGTAGATCTTATTGCTGTACAAACATTTCCTTAGTAGGCTAAAGAAAAAAGAACATACACTTTTTGAAAGACTTTCATATCTACTTTCTCTTTGGAATGAGATAATTATTGCGTTAAAACTAAAGTAGTATCTCTTTACAACTAAAGATCACACAAGTGTATTAATCTATTAGCCAATATCTTTGAAACTATTGGTTTTATAAAGATATATTTCAAATATAAGTTCTTAATTTTTAATAGGACTACAATTTTGCAATGATAAGTTATTTGGTATCTCAAATAGTTGTGGTGATACGGAAATTTACTCTGTAAAGTACCCTAAAAATCATTTTCATATGAAAATGAAAATAGCCATTCTATTTATAATCTTAATCAACGACTAGATACGAATTTAATCAAAATCATTAGAGCCGATTTTGAGAAAATGGATATTTTCTTTTTTCGCTTTTTTTTAATATACTCTTAATTTTAGGGTTAAAACAATTTTTTAGGGTTCGGGGGATTATGAAATCTCGACATCCATCAACATTTCAGGTAAGATTTTTTTTTTACGGTCGTAATACTTTACCTTTTGTGTTCGAAACGTAGACAAGAGCGTCAGTCTCATCAGGTCTGATTTGTTGGTGATTGGGAGGTCGGGGTTCAAGTTGAAGCCGGATACAAAGGTTCCACTCCCTCTCCAATTTTAAAATAGTAGGACAATCCCCCTCCCTCTCTCTCTCTCTTGTTGGGGATTCGAGAAAAGGTATTTTTTCATTTTTTTTGTATCAAAATATGTTTTGATAAAAATAAATCATAAATTTCTTTAGTACAAGCGTAGAGCTTAATTTTCTTCACATGCTGATACAAACATTTCTAGAATATCTGTAAAGGGTGTCCTGGAGAATATCTGTAAAGGTTGTCCTGGAGAATATCTGTAAAGGATGTCCTGGAGAATATCTGTAAAGGATGTCCTGGAGAATATCTGTAAAGGTTGTCCTGGAGAATATCTGTAAAGGTTGTCCTGGAGAATATCTGTAAAGGTTGTCCTGGAGAATATCTGTAAAGGTTGTCCTGGAGAATATCTGTAAAGGTTGTCCTGGAGAATATCTGTAAAGGTTGTCCTGGGGAATATCTGTAAAGGTTGTCCTGGAGAATATCTGTCAAGGGTGTCCTGGAGAATATCTGTCAAGGGTGTCCTGGAGAATATCTGTAAAGGTTGTCCTGGAGAATATCTGTAAAGGGTGTCCTGGATAATATCTGTAAAGGGTGTCCTTGAGAATATCTGTCAAGGGTGTCCTGGAGAATATCTGTCAAGGGTGTCCTGGAGAATATCTGTCAAGGGTGTCCTGGAGAATATCTGTCAAGGGTGTCCTGTAGAATATCTGTCAAGGGTGTCCTGTAGAATATCTGTAAAGGTTGTCCTGGAGAATATCTGTCAAGGTTGTCCTGGAGAATATCTGTCAAGGGTGTCCTATAATGTAATGACTACTTTTTCTCTTCGTTTGAAAAGATTGTCATCTAATGCAGCTACGCTCATGACAGATATTCAAGAAATGTTGATATCACCATGTGGAGAAAACATAACAATATGTTCATACTGGAGCAATATTTTATTTATTTTGACATACAAAGTTTTTTTATATATAAAAGCTGCAAGAACACTGGTTTTTTTCACGCGTTCCATACTTCCCCACATTAGCATATGGTGGCTGGGCGTGTTGTCTCTTCTAGATTTAAGTTAGTTTTTAATTACCCACTATGATTTCCTCATAGTCATCACTCTCGCGATAGAATGAACTATTGATGACGGGGAGATCGGGCTTCGAATCCCAGTCGGGTGTACTGAGATTTTTTTTTCCTAAAATTGTTTTCCATTCTAGCTCCACGAAAATGTGGGTAATTTTTCCCATGAATTTAACCATATTCATCCTTCGCCCATTAGCTTAATTAGTACATAGGCATATAGCCTGAACGGGTAGTAAGACGTGGTACTAAAAACAAAGGCTTATAAATTATGTGCTGATATTATCAGCTCCAGATCCAGATATCGATCGGAAAATGCAAGTTATATGCCTCAAATAATAAAAATAGTTATAATAAAACAAGCAACCACATATTAACTGTGAGGAAAATAACAATAACATACACCTGACCGAGATTTAAAACCTGGCCATCCCATCACCAGCAATCCAGTTCCTCGCCCATATATAACCTCAGGCTGTGTGACCCTTAGTGTGAGGCTCATCAAAATCAACAGTAATTTTATAAGACTATACAAGAGAGAAATATTTATTTAAATTTTGTGCGTTTGTAAAAAAAAATTAAAAAAAATGAGGAAATGTGTGTGTGTGTGAAATTCACTCAACTTTTCACACGCTAAGATGAGGAACATTGATAAGTAAAGAGAAAATTATTCTTGTGTTGACTTGTGGTACTACTGGTAATAGCTTGTCTCCCATGAATGGCCACGCCCACACACACACACACACACACACACACACACACAAACACACAAAGTATAAATTTATGTTCTGGTCTAAATGTTTGTGTGCGGAGATAGTATTAAAATGAGTTAGGCCTGGAGCGAAGTAGATCCTCAATCTATATCATTACAGATACTCAATTTAAACATTGGGGGAGGAGGGAAAGGGAGAAAACAAATAGCGATAGAGCAGGCCTATCTTTTAAAGATTTCCTCTGAGAGAAATTTTACTAGGGGGTACAAAGTTTTTTCGAGTCACCCTCCAATTTCTATTAATCCTCTCTAAAAAAATTTATTAATCGTATCTGAAAAAAAAAAAAAGTTTAATTTTCATATACTAATAATTTTAAAATATTACTAGTAGTGGAAACGTGAATTCTAGTCTTCAATATAACCAAACATTTTCTGGGATCCCGGGAAATTCCCAAAGCTTCTTTTAGACACCCGGGCTAGATAAACCCCTTGGAA
>CABFOV010001820.1:45605-62411 GCA_902141375.1 Timema poppense | reverse complement strand
CCCCCCCCCTCTCATAGGGCCTGTTTCCTAGTGGACTGCTTTTCTAGATTAGGCCTATATTTCATATTTATCAATTACAGTATTGTTTATATATATAGAAAGATTGAAATATTTTAAAAGAAACCCCCTGTGTTCAACTACATTTGATTCAGACGGTCTTTGTAATCCACACTGGTGGGAACGCGGGTAAAAAGGCGTCAGTTTAGTTTAATTTAGTTTTTTCTATAACGGAAAGTGTGAGATTCGAATTCCCCTCTCCCCCTTTTGGGCGTACTTACGTGTTTTTTTCTCGCGAATTGTTTCCCTCTCTTCCTACACGTAAATGCAGGTACATTTAATATATATATATTTTTACTATCTCTACCTCATTTTAGAGCTAGTATTCTGTAAGTGGAACGCGCAGTAAGATGCAAAGAAGCGTAAAAATAAATGTATCTGTCAACACATTTGGCGCAGATGTAATTGTTACGCTCTGATGGATGACCTTGCTTTGTACATCCACAGCTGTGGAGTCTTGGGAGATATATTTGAAGAACTGTGTTTTGGGGATTGAAAATACCTAATTTAAAATACATTAATAAAGCATTGGATCATCACTAAAAATATTTGAGTTTCAATTATCTGTCTGCGCATATTTAAAAAATATAATAGGTTAAACATAACAAAACATACTAATTTGTTCTTAAATTTGTAATTTTTTCTGTGCTTCTAGTCTTAAGGGCCTACAACCTGTTTGATCCAACCTTATATTTACATTAGTGGGGTAGGAATGAAAGATCTGGGATTTAGAGAATATGTACAAACATTTGCGTGTAGATAGAGTGGAAACCATTTTGGTAGTGAGCGCCTCATTAAACCCGACCGGAATTCTAGCCCCGACCTCATTGTCACCAACAAACCAGACAAGGTAGGACTGATGACCTATATACGTTACCACCAAGGCAGGTTTAGTCATTTGATCGAAATCATTTTGTTCGTGTACTTAAACTCGTTAATCTGGAATCACCTTGAGCCTCCTGTTTGCAATGGACTCATCATTTATTTAGAAACACAAACCCTATCCGGGATTTGGACATGAACGTGTCGGTGACCTGGTGGTCTAGGGGTAAGGTGTCGGACTTCTGTGCTGGGGGCGGGGGTTCAATCCTCGGTCCCGGCACAGATTTTTCTTATTGCCAAACCCTTCCTTCACCTCTGGCAATACATCTTGTGAATGTTCGGAATGCCAGGCCTCCACCGTGGTTCGGATTCCACGTTAAACTGTAGGTCCTTCATTTCATCTCGCAATCACCCTACCATTACATATTAGCGTAAGTGCGTATAACCCGAACGGGTAGTAAGACGTGGTGCTAATAATAATGGACATGAACTTATACATCTTATAGTTATGGTTGATGTCTTAGGAGGGAACTGACCTTTCACAACAGCCTTGGAACTAGCAGTTTAGTCTGCCTGAAGAAACACATCCACATTCTGCGATATTGATTATCGAAAACGCTTCCAGAAGTATTCCATTTTAAAAAAAATTTGCTGAAAGGTGATCATTTTAAATTTCTAAATAGCTTCTAGAAAGATCCAAATTTCTTTACATTTCTGGGAAATACTACTCCAAATAGCTTATAAAAATAATCTAATTTTTTTTTAAATTGGGGAGAAGGATCACTCCAAATATATTTTAGAGACATCAAATTTTCAAACATTTATCGTGGGGAATGGAAGGGAGCTGGTTGATGGAAGGCAAGTCCCTGAAATAAACTTTTTTTTAGCTCTCCCTCTCTATCCCTCTGACACAAATGACGCTGACGCTGCCATTATACATGTTTATATATATATATATATTCGCGTTAACTATAAATAAAATAACAAACCACTTCTTAGATGGTGATCTGCTTTGCGTCTTATCTCTCTGGTAGGCGGAGCCCTTAACCACATAGGCTCGTAAATCAGTTGGTTTACTGTTCGCATTTTGTGTCGTTCTAATTCTTGATGCAATGTTATAATAATTTCAAAATCCATCCAAGAAACCACGTTGGAAAAATTTCAATCACGACTACTTTATTTAATTTGTTGGGATACCCGGTAATTGGATTGTTTACGACCAGATTCTGAGTTATTACCTGTTTCTCTCAAATCGGTGCGTGTCAAGTGAGTTTAACGAGCGTGTACGACTTCCAAGTAATTCTTTTTTATTTTTTTTCTTACTTGTTTTCCACGATTTTAATACCCCGAGTCATTTCACCGTTTACTTCTGGTTGTGGTGCGCGTTTAAACGAGTTAGCTCAACCTCGTCGTAATCCACCATTTGATTAATTTGATAGAAAATGTGGTAAAGCACACAGAGCGGTTATTTCGACTCCCGTTTCGTTGATTCTTTCTATTGTCACGGTCGGTAAAATACGATGTTCGGAGTCGTTAGTGAACACATACTTCATCTTATAAAAAAGAGTCTTCTTCTGTATAGATGGAAGGAAGAAAACTTTTGTGGGAAGAGTAACACGGATATATATACAAATAAGCGAACGAATTAAAATAATTGTAAAATACACTAAAAACCCGTTCATTTGAATCGTGACTAACCGAAGTTCGTGTTTTTCTGGATCACTCTTTTATCTATAATTAAAACAAACAAGCCAACTACTTACACTCCAACCGTTACGAAATCGATAATAATCAAATCTCATACAAACAAATATATATATTTTAACAGGTAGTCTTTCTTTGCAACAGCAAACAAATTACATATTATATAGTTATATAAAATTGGACATACTCAATATTTCGAAAAAATATTACATTTAGTAAAGGTATTATATATATATATATAATACTGTTACTAAATGTGATATAAATATATATATATATATATATATATATATATAATACTGTTGCTAAATGTGATATAAATATATATATATATATATATATAATACTGTTGCTAAATGTGATATTTCTTCGAAATAATGAGTAAGAAATATTTCGAAGAAATATCACATTTAGTAACAATATTACATATATATAGTAATTTGTTTGCTGTTGCAAAGATATATATATAATATAAATATCATACGGTTACTAAATGTGATATTTGTGATAAATGTGATATACATATATCATACTGTTACTAAATGTGATATTTCATTGAAATAATGAGTAAGAAATATTTCGAAGAAATATCACATTTAGTAACAGTATGATATATATATTAATTTGTTTGCTGTTGCAAAGATATATATCATACGGTTACTAAATGTGATATTTCTTCGAAATATTGAGTATGTCCAATTTTATACATATCCAGCAGAAAATAATCCATGAAATTACGGACTTACGGAATTCAGAATATATGAATTGGACTCGGTCCCCACTAAGTTCTGTTAGACGAGTTTCTAATGTGTTATGAATATACTCTTAATACAAATTATAGCTAGTTTCCTATTTGGTTTTGGGATGGGGGACGGAGGGCGACCCAACTACATGATACCCTCACCAGGGAATATTTTTAACATTGGAAGCTATTTTCGCTCACTGGTGACACCATAGTCAGAATACTTATGCTCGAAATATACTGGATGGTTATTCATGGTGAGGTCAATGGTCAAATATCAATATGGAAGGTGTCATCATAAATGGTTTTACACCCTCCCTCCACTCAAAAGCGCGTACATATCTTCTAAAGTACCATCCTACCACATTAGCGTAATTAACAAATAGTTTAAGCGAATAGCCCGAATGAGTGCTGACAAAAAAAATTTATTGGACCCACTTCAGTGGCTACATAGTCAAAGGCGTCACTTTCATAATAAGTTGGAATACCGATAACGGGGAGATTGGGGTTCTTAACCCGTTCGGGAGTGCTAATTTTCTTTTCCTAAACTTTTTTCACGCTCCTTCCACACAAATAGGGTACATTTCCTCTAAATTCAACCTTTTCACCCCTATAGCACATTAGTTTGTATACATAAGAATATAACCCGAACGAGTAAGTAAGACGCGGTGAGAAAAAAAACATCACTTTATTCGGCCCGATAGTGTCACAAGGGCCCGTAACGAGCCGTAACTTCTCAGAGACACGAAGTGAGCTGCAACGAGTTATGAAGGCACGACTTTATTCGGCCCGATGGTGTCAAAAGGGCCCGTAACGATCCAGACTGAGCCGTAACTTCTCAGACACACGAAGGATGAGATCACGAACCAGTTATGAAGGCACGACTTGCTGTGTTCTCCTGGTCGCGAATTTACATAACAAGAAAGTCTCTCCGTGCTCTCTTGAGTGTCTTTACCTTTTCTACGTGTGCTTTCATGACGTCACCGATTGTGGGGCTCAATACAATGACGATGCTTATCGCTTAGCTTGCATTCAGCGCTTTAAACTATCACATCCTTATATTTTCTTATTAAAGAATAAAAGTATACTTATCCTCTTTGATAGCCCATATCGAGGTCTACTAAGCGGGAAAATAAATACAATATATTACGTTTCAATAATAAAAATATTGAAGTGTGGTTTTCTGCATTCTCCGCTGGACAACAGTACAACTGGGGTCATTTTAATAGTCTTCAGATGCAGAGAAAGATGCAAAGGAAGATTTACACGCTCTAATGCTCCTTGAAGAGGAGCACGAGAGCAAATTCCATCATGTTGTGACCAATTGGTCACACCTTGATGTTGGCTTAGCTGTCGGGGTGGTTGTCGCATTTCGTGAAGGTTTCTGAAACATGGAACAAACATATTTTAATTATTAAGGGGAATTGAATTTGTGAACTGGATATGGGGGTTTAGAGCTAAGTGCGGAGATACTACTCTATAGGTAAGGGGGGGCCGAGGGGGAGAGGCCGGGTAAGAGCCTCCCCGCTGACCACTCTGGGACATCGGTGGAACCCGCCAGGGTCAATGACGTAGCTCCAGAGCCCTTGGACAAGAGGATTGGTGGCACCGGGAAGCCTGTCGTAAAAGGACTGCGTAAGCTTCCGGAAGTGGTCCTTGATGGTGGGCGTCCACAATGATCCTCGGACGCCAGTTCTGGAACGCTTGCATCCGCCTTATATACGTATCCGCCAGATGGCCCCAAGTGGGACACGCATAATCGAGAATCGGCTTGAGCAGCTGCTTGTACATTTTGCAATTTTTTAAATTTTATTTTACAGTACGGTGACTATACAGGCATAGGAAAGAGGTGTACTTGAAAAATGTTGGGAAAGTTTTTGATAACATATAAAATAGGAAAATGTTTGAGAATATAACAAAAAAAGAAGGAAAAATAAAGTGAGTTAAATATGTATCTAATAAAACAACATCAATCTCGCATCTAAACACTAAATCCAAAATAAAAAATTTTGTTTCTCATTGATAAGGAATTGTATTATTTAAATATACATGATTTGATTACTCAGTGTTTGTTTTTTATACCGCATCTATGCCCAGTATAATTTGACACCCCACGGTGAAGAGTCTATAATTATTATAAATAATACAATGAACGATAATTTTGTTTCTTTAAGATTTATAAAACGAGTGTTTCTAACGGCACGTTGTCGTATCAGTTCCGAAGACCTTGGTTCGGATCCTGACCGAGTTAGTATACGACCTTATCACACTCTATGCACGTGAGTCAGTTATATATTGGCGCTGGATTTAAATATTTAAGTATATTTTGTTCGAGCACCAGATAGTTTCACGTTTCCTAGAAACGATTAGGCGGGGTTTGATTTAAATTAAAGATAACAGGAAATACAAATCACAAATTAATATTTAAGATTAATTTATTACACACTTTAGTTATGGTTTCTAATGATTATATAGTTTAAGTTGAGTTGGAGTGATTGCGTGAGTGTGTAAGGCACGTCTGATCCGTTTGCTAGCCACAACTTGTGAATGTGTGGAATGCCAGGCCTCCACCGTGGTTCGGATCCCACGTTAAACTGTAGGTCCTCAATTTCATCTCACAGTCACCCTATCATTACACATCAGCGTAAGTGCGTATAGCCCGAACGGGTAGTAATACACCGTGCTAATAATGATGATGATGTTTGCTGGTGTGACGGCGAGGGTTTTAACCAATGGCTGTCGCGAGGGCTTCTCGCAACCCTCACAGCGCGTCCTTGGACGGATTTCCCTTCTTAAAAAATAAATCGGCCAATGACACTCTCACTGTCGCTTGGAAAAAATTGGCAAATAGGTTCAGGTAGATTTTTTACACTTTGTCCTGTTTTTTATTGCTAGTTTTAAGAATCATAAATACTGAAAGAACACTATGTGTTTAATCCTTATTTTAGAAAAGGAGACCAAGTGAAGCTCCCTTTCACTAAAACTCATAAATCCTGCTAAAGATAAGATGAAATATATTATGTTAGGTATGCTTCAGATTAATGGTTTATTTATTCTATACTAATAGTAATTTTAATCCAATAGAGAGTATTTATTTACCAATAATAGAGTTAATTATTTTTTTGATAAAATATTTCAATATTAAATGTATACATATATATATATTAAACATAATATATTTAATATAATCCTAAACTATAGTATGATTTTGTTAGGAAAAACATTATAAGTTAGTCACTTAGGTTACTAAAACAATTTTAATATATTCATGCATCAAGTCATTTTATCTGAGGCTTTAAATTTTAATATATATTATCGATACCTATTAAAGAAAGATAAATAATATATTAAAATGTTAGCAATGTTGGCCGCAAAGAAATAACTTTAAAATTTCTCTAGTGTTCTTCCAACCAAAATCATACTATAGCTTAAGTATACGTGCTACCTGTGTGTCTAGAGGAATTTTGAGCGCCAGATTGGCAGTCTCAACATTTATTGAAATAGTATGCGATTAAAAATAAAATAAGGTAAATTAAAAAATAAGGCAGAATATTTTAAACATGGCTACCTCATTTTACAGAAAATTTAAAAAAATGCGTTTTTCTTTAGTTAAAACATTTTTTCAGGTATTTTGAAAAAAACAATGGCTTGAAAGTTTAACAGGTCACATGATAAAATAGGGACCAACATTTTTTTAATGTAAAATGTGTATAATTAATAATAATAATAATAATACTTAGCACCACGTCTTACTACCTGTTCGGGCTATACTCTTAAGTACTATTTAAGCTAATGGGTCAGGAATTGAGAATTTTAAATATAGAGGAAGTGAACCCACATTTGCCTGGAAGGAGAGTGGAACATCATTTATTAAAAACCACCCGAGCTAGATTCAAACCTCAATCTCCCCGTCCTTGGCAGTCTAGTTCAACACTAAGCTAGTGCGTTTAGCTGACTACGGTACCTAGGGAGGTAATGTATATTGTTATTATTATTATTATTATTAGCACCGCGTCTTACTACCCGTCCGGGTTATACGCACTTACGCTAATGTGTAAGGGTAGGGTGATTGTGAGATGAAATGAAGGACCTACAGTTTAACGTGGAATCCGAACCACGGTGGAGGCCTGGCACTCCCCACATTCACAAGATGTCTTGTCAGAGGTGGAGTAAGGGTTTGGTAATCAGATAAATCTGTGCCGGGACCTAGGATTGAACCCCGGACACCCAACACAGACGGATACAAACAATGATAGGAATGTAAAAATTTACCACCCACTAAAGACGAACTATTTTATTCATATTTCCAAATTTGAACTTCCTAATTTAAGCGGTTAGTGAGAAAAAGTTTTTTTTTTTTTAAAAAAAAGCTCTTATTTTAGGACTCATTCGCTGTCCATCAAAACCCATAGGTACTTCAAGTCAACGTAGAACCTTGGGAGTTAGCAAAGAGGTAGTAATTGGATTAAAAGCTAAGGATTAAAATAATAAATCTTAACTTTTCAATATGCTTCCCAAAATTGGGCGGGGGGAGGTTATAATAGAGGGAACAAACTGTCTTAGTTCTTGTCATTTTAAAGGCCTTTCTAATTTGATCCCACTACAATTTGTTTCATTTCGATAAGACACACAATTCATATGTTATTATTATAAACCTTCTGGACATAAAACCTTTTGTAACCACAACGTGATGATAGTTTGTCAATAGAGATTTCTAGAAGTTAGAATCAAATCGCATTATATTTTAGCGACAATTACTTATTCCCTAAAATAGTCAAATCTTTGTTTTCAATACCTATGACGTTTTATAATTGTTAGTTTATAAGTCATGTGAAATTAATATAAAAAACTAGTCGATTTACCTTACATTTAATTATTCCTCTTCTACGTGATGATACCACTGTGCTCAATGCTTACCTGAAATATGCTGACTCTTCTTATATCTAATACTAGACCCTTCCCCCTCCCACCTACCCGCATTATTATTTTCAACACACATATTGAAGAATCATCATAGACTCTACCATAAAATATGAGTGACTATCGACATTTTTACGAGGAATAAATTTAATTTTCAAAATAAAATATAGCCTATGTTACTTGCTGATAATGTAGCTTTATATTGTGTAATGTATTGATTTGAATTAATCTAAATTATGTAAAAAGTCATGGATGAAGGTAATTTTTCTTTAAAGTAATATAGGTAGAGTATCCTTTTAAGATTCATCCATGAACAAACACGCGTTTCTCAGAATGAGGTGAAAAGGACTTCACCCCTAAAATATTTTTTTTTATACCTTCTTTCCTGGTAAAAGAGTAACTGCGTTGCTTCCTGTTAAAGGAAACAAGTTCATAGTATTTGGCAGAACACGCCATTTCTTTATACCAATAAGAAGCTAGCCCTCACAAAATGTGTCGCCAGGACTCTGTCTATTGGTTAGTTTTTACTTTGTTGACCAAGGGAGAAAATGCAAGGGGTATGTTATATATAGACCATAGTGCGTATGTTTATACACAGTACAGTATAGCAATAGCAATTGACGACGAGGATGAGGAGGATGATCTCCGGGACCTCGCTCACGCACGAGTCAGTCACAGTCCAACACATTATAATATAAGTCACTTCAATATCACAAGTGTGCAGTGATAAGAAACATTTAACTGAAATATGTGCAAATAATTTACTGGTGTAATATAAATAAACCGTGTGTGAAATAACAGCCAACAACATTTCTCTTTCTTTAATAATATTAATACCGATTTAATTAGTGCTCGAACACGGGGCTATAGACAGCTGATTGAACGGTATCTTTTCCGTACAGTGATGATAGGCGCTCGATAACGGAGCTTTATATAACCTATATAAACATCACAGCATTCTTTTATTAGGGAATTAATCCGCGGTGAATCAATCGACACCGAAGTAGGGTGATTGATCACATATTATTACAATTGACGCCCAAAGCACGGCGTATTTATTCCGTATTGTTACAATTGCTGAAAGATTTTTTAAAATCGGTTCAGTAGTTTTTGAGTGTATCCATTACAAACAAAAAAAAAAAATCTTTCCTCCTTATAATATTAGTGTAGATTCATGAAAGTGTTATATTTAAGTTTTAAATAGGTATCTAGGCACTGTCGCAAAGAAAGACTCGCCAAGTAAGAAAAATTACAAATGATATATGTTGAAACTAAGTTAACTATTTTATTTGAAATTTAAAATGTTCTTATTATTGCGTTAAATAAATATCTTAAAAAGGCGACTATATTTAAAGTGTAGAGCCGATCTGACTAATTGAAGACAGTCATATGTACATGAGAACTTTATCTATATGCGCACTTCTAAAGAGAAGTGACAAGCTATTTGGGAAGAAATTGCGAGTTAAACTTTGCACTCTTTTAGATAATCATTCTTTGTGGAAGCTGAATTTAAGGATTTTTGTATTGTAGGACTATAGCTTGAAAAGTATTTTCTATGAATGTTTTTGAGGTTTTTAAGTATTTCTAACGTTAATTTTCAAGTACATACACGAATACTTTATATGTCTAACAATCGGCTAACTAGTATGCTTCAAGAGGCATTCAGTTAATAATTAATTATATAAAGTAAATAGAGTAACCAATAAAATGACACGTCAGAGACCGTATCTTTAGAAGCCTTATTTAAGAAATATTATTTTAAAAACCTGGGTTGTACAGTGGAACTTTTTTAATTATGAAATATCCAAAATTAAAATTAACCATTTTCATAAGAATCAACGTAGCTAGTACATAATTTAATCAATAACCTCAAAATATGTTACATACAAACGCACACATATTGGATATATGGTTTATAAAACATACACACATAATATAGGCCTATACCTACAGAAAAAAATAGAAAAATTTAACACGTAATTATAAAAATTTGGAAAAACTAACATGGTTTTCACGTCTTCAACTACCATAACGGGCTCTCTATGAAAATCATACTGTAGTTAGTCCATCTCGTTAGACCCGTCCCTGGCAGTCATGTGACCGCTGTTAGCTGAAACAGCGCTCTATGATTGCTTCTTGCGTGAGTCACGGTAGCTCAATTGAGCAAATAATGATAATTATTATCAGAGCACACCCTGCGGGCAGCATTGGGTAATGTCAACGCGACCGTCAATTACGACGACATGAAGTTAATACTCTCTGAAACTGTTTGTTTTGTTTATTCAATAATATATTGGTATTTAACGTTCACTTTTTAGCAGGGCTGTGAAGTTGTAGTCTCAGTCTTCAAATTAAAAGCTTATAATATTAAAACAATATATAGTAATTATAATTGGGGGCGTGAGTCGTCCTTAGGGGCATAGGGGCCCAGCCTTACAAAAAATTCCAATTTATTTCTTAACATAAAAAAATATTTTCCCTTGCTTATTATTCTATGAATATTTTGGAAAAAAACATAAGTACGAAATGGAGCACCAATGTCTACAAGCAGGGAATTTTTGGATTTGTTTTACAGTGTTCCAGTTAATATTATTCATTCGTCGCTCCAAACGTCACGCGAGGACTGTACATAGCTCTAATGACTGAATATAGAAGCTGAGCTTGGCTAGCTGTGATAAGGCTCTCTCATAGAAGCCAAACCCAGTGTGCATTGGTGCCAGTGGGTCACTTTTATCAGTTTGTCACTTTTCTTTTTGTTAGTCACTTAAAGTCACATTAAGAAAAAAAGAAAAACTCACTTTTCCGAACAAAATTACTATGTAGGCTTACTTACCTAACAGTTTTAAGGTTTTTTCAAGAAAGAAGATTATCATTTAGTAATCTTCTTCAGAAACATTGAATATAATATAAAATCTTAGAGCTGCATTATATAGCCTACTTGTTAGTTTGTGTTGTTTTTTACTGGCATAATTTAAAGTGAATTTCAATTATGAGAAACTGAGCAGGTTTTCTTTAAAAAATTTATCCTACTAATGGTTTTATTCGAAATTGCATTTTACCCGCTTTTGTGGCCGTATGGTCTAAGGTGCTACTCTCACAATAGAATAGACTGCTAAGAAAGGGGAGATTGGAGTTTGATGCCAGTCGGGTGCACTGAGAGTGATTTTTACTAAATGGTTTTCCACTCTTTCTCGTCATGAAAATTTAAATACACTTCCTCAAAATTCAATCTTCCTTATCCCGAACCAAAAAGCGTAATTAGTAAATAGGCATATAGCTTGGATGGATGGTAAGACGAAGTGTTACGAAAAAGAGTCATATTATTATTTATTTATAATATTTTCAAAAATAAAATCACAACAAAGGTTTTGTTTTTAATCGATTCAAAGCTGTAGCATTTTCAATTTCACGGTTTAGTTTTTAACAGGAGGAAGGTTTTTATCGGATAAATGCTTGTGTTGCCATGAATATTTAACTGTATACAACTAAACTATAGAAACTATTTAATTTTCCTGAAGATAGGTCGATTGATGAGTGGAAGTTTTTGCAGCTTGAGAACAAAATTCATGAAATTGAAGGTGTTGGAGCAGACATATTTTGGAGCTATTTGTTCACATTTTATAATCCAGGTGAAAACATCATAATATATCCAACTTATAATAATTGGGTTTTATATGCACTAATGATTCCCCGTGATTGGGAGTCAATTAAGATGTATTGTAGTTTATGCGATTTTTGACTCGTAATACGGTGCCAATTATGAAGATATGGATCGTGATGGCCGCCAATTAAAGTGATACAGTTTTATATACTGTGATTGAGCACTGCTTGTAATGATATAGGGGTTTTATTGAGATGGCACCTCGTGTATTTGTTGCTGCGAACTTGTACACGGTGGTGTGGTCTGATTAATTGTAATACTTATTCTTATAAAATGAGTAAGACTTTTGATGTTGAGCTGTTGAACACAATTTATTTTAATGATTACACCTTTGGTAATGAAGCTTTTATATAAAATGACACAGTTTTTTTATTAGATTACAGATTGTTTTTGTGTGATACTACATATATCGCGTTCTAAGTACTGTGTGCTGTGTAGATTTGTGTTACTACTATGTTATATTACGGAGTTCTCTATGGATCCATACACACAAGCTGCTTATATATGACCTACTCCTTGCTTCTTGGACCCCTTGTCACCAGTGTCAAAACTAACTAATATAAAGACTCCTGGCAACCTGATGTTGTGAAGGCTGACTTCCTATTAGGTAAAGGAAGCCAGCGTGTCACAAGATCTTTATTACACTACGGAGTTGATCTTTTAAAGAAAAAAGTTTTATAGAAGTATTGAAGGACCTAATGTTTAACGTGGAATCCGAACCACGGTGGAGGTCTAGCATTCCACACATTCACAAGTTGTGGTTAATACACGACTTGTCAGAGGTGAAGGAAGGGTTTGGAAATCAGATAAATCTGTGCCAGGACCGAGGATTGAACCCTGGCCGCCAGCACAGAAGTCTGACACCTTACCCCTAGACCACCAGGTCACTATCATGTTTGTAAATTTGTTACTGATTTTGTAATCATAGGGACTTTAAACAATTAGGAAAACTTAAATTAATTTAATTTAAAATGTTAATACTTGGCGAGAAAAAATAAATACCGGTTAGTTTTTACCTAGGCCCAACAAAAAGAAAGGTCACTGGTAGTTATATCAGTTTAATATTGTACATTTTTATTATTTAGAACCAATATTTGAAATTTGAATTGACAAATTTATTTAAATATTTATTCACAATAATAAAAAAAAGTTTCCCACGAAGTATTTTGTATTGTATAATTTTACTGCAGTAATTTTTTTATTACTAATTGTAATTAATAATATACTTAAGCCATTTATGAAGGTGTAGGAGTCGAAGTATTGGCCTACCGACTCCACAGCCATGTTTTTGAGCATCTATTATTAAATATAAAATATCGATGGCAAGTTTAGTTTTTCAAAAGAGGTGACCTTCGACTCTGTTACTATAGCTAGAATTTCTAGATGTTTAATTTTAATTATTATCAAACATAAATTAAAAGTAAAGATGAATAAATCATGAAGCAAGACAACAAAAACATAAAGTTTTATTTCGACAAAAAAATAGGGTACTGCTATAATTACTATGACTGTACCACAACTGAAAATACGAGTAAAATACCAAATATACCAAAGTCTATTGCAAATTTGAAATAACTAACACATTCTTTTGATGTTTGGTATATCTTATCTTTATTGATATTAACATATATCCTATTAAATTATCAAAATTTACAACTTTTTTATTCTTGTTTACAATATGGAAAGTTGTGTTAAAAGCTTTACCAGAAAGGTAAATAGGCGTTCCTGGTATCCCAGTATCGAAACTATTTATCTTAACAGTCCAGATATTACTGAAGATAAACTTTAGGTTGGTTTGGTTTACTCTTTCTTAGCATCGCGTCTTACTAACCTTTCGCGTAAGTACTAATTACGCCAATAGATTAGGAATAAGAAAGGTTGAATTTAGAGAAAGTTAACTCGTGTTTGCGGGGAGGGAAGAGTGGAAAACCATTTAGTAAAAACCATCCCCCCCAGTTCACCCGACCGAGATTCGAAACTCGGTATCCCCGTCCTCGGAAGTCAAGCTCAACACGAAACTAACACGTTAGCCAATTATGCCACTGAGGTGGGTGAAGAAGGTTGAATTTAGAGAAAATATACCCGTATTTACTTGAAGGAAAAATGGGAAACCACTTTAGGAAAAAGCACCCTCAGTACACCCAACCGGGATTCGAACCCCGATCTACCTGTCACCGACAGTATAGTCTAACACTATAGTGACGCCCTAGGCTATCTGGCCACCGAAGCATATTTCAGTTGAGTTGCCATGTTATATTATATACTTATACAGCACGAACATAAATTTATATTCATGACACAATATTTATAATATTTACTTTGATTTTTACTGAACGATGCGATATGGTAGTCCAATATTTATATAAATAATGAAATAACTTGAATTAACTTTCTTGGGCTATCGTTTTTAATACAGTAAATATGTGATGAGAAAATTAAAAAAAAACGTAATCTAGCATTTGGCACTTAGTGAATTCATAGCCTTAAATCAGGGCTGGAACTACTTGTTTTGCGTAATCTTGTATCGGTTAATCGGTGGTGAGAGAGGCCCTTTTTATTCGGCGTGGAAATGCAGAGCCATGGGAACAAATTGTTATCTTCAAGAATTTTTATTGTTTTGCAATTTTCTTTTCGGAAATGGTTTGTTCAAGAACAGAAGCATTAAGATATAATTTTTATATATACACGTTCTCTATAATTTTAACAGTGATAAAATATTTATAAAATTGACGTTTTCAACAGAAAACTTCCGGCTTCATAAAAAAAAACCTAAGAAAATGTAACAATGAATAAATGACGATACATTATCGATGATAAGTACAACTTTTTTGCATGAATATCACTCGTAATTTTTGCACATTTATATAAGTGATATTATATTTTTTACCCTAGCAAATAGCACGTCATACGTTAACATGAAACCCACTTCGGTGTCCACGTGGTCTAACGCGCTACTCTCGTAGTAAACTAGACTGCCGATGATGGGGAGATCGAGGTTCGAATCTCTGTTGGGTTTACCGAGGGTGGTTTTTCCAAAATGGTTTTCCACTCTCCATTCACGCAAATGCAGGTAAACTTCATGTAAATATAACCTTCCTAATCTCTAAAGCCATTAGCTTAATTATTACACAAGCATATAGCCCTAACGGGTAGTAAGACGCGGTGTTGACAAGAGGTTAACATGAACTTTGTCTAGTGAATTGGACGTTACTATTATGAATAAGACTGTACTTTTTATTACAGCCCCCCCTCAGGGAATGACCACAGTATGGTTACACTAATCACTAAATGATACACGCGTGATCGAGTTAGTAAATCATAAGGCATTATCAAGAAATGGGTTTGAGGGATCCTGTCCTAGGGATATGTTGGGATATACGGTGTCATAAACGATGAAGTTACGGTGCTTTATCATACTTTTCCAGGTGTATACCTGGACCACCACGAGGCTTTATATTTGGAACGAATTAAAATACCCTTTTATAATATAATATACCAAAAACAAACCAGTGTATCTAACATTGACAAAAGGTTACTAAAGTTCAAGTTTCTTCAAGTCTGTTGCACCCAATTCTCACTCTAATGATGGCTTGGACACTTGATTTATGGACTAGGACAGTTATTATTGATGGATTAGGACCATTTTTGAGCTAGGGCACTTTGATGGATTAGAACACTTGATGAAATAGATCACTTGATGTGTTAGAACACTTGAAGGGATAGGTAGGACGCATGATAAGTTAGGTAGGGTACTTGGTGGGTTAGCTAGGGTATTTTATGAGCTAGGACACTTAATGGGCTAAGCTAATTAATGTGGAAAACACTTGATGAGCTGGGACATTTATTTAATTTTTAATCCATCCCGACATCTAGAGGGTAGCTCGGGACCTAAATCTACTCACATACTTTTGTATGCATCTTTTTTTTTTACATTATTCAATTTTTTTATAATAACTAAATTATGTAATTTTCTCCTAATCTAACTGTTCTTATAAGCCTACTATATAGTTTTTGTCCTACTAGTTGGTCCGCCAAGGGTATTTTACACCCCCGGAACTCTCTCCATCGCTGGCTGTCCCGTCAACCGGGCTAGGACATCTGGTTAGCTAGCTAGGGCACTTGATGGGTCAGGGCACTTGACAGGCTAAGCTACTTGATGGGCTAGGTATGACACTTATGAGCTAGAACACTTTATGGGCTAGGTAGGGCACTTAATGGGCCAATACATTTCAGTCAAATGTCCCTACAAATCATAGTTTGAACAAACAACATAATTTATCAGCACCTGTGGCCACGCAGACAAAGACAGAGTTTCGTCTGGTTTGCTGATGATGAGGAGGCCGGGATTCAAATCCCTGCCAGGTTATACTGAGGCAGTCTAAGTTCCTCTTATTTCCACCTTATAGGTGAAAATATGCGAATAGTGTAAACAGTATCTACCCAGGTTTTGCCTTGACTTTCATTTAAAAAAAAGGATTACTGGAGAGAAAAGGGTTATTTTTTCTACCATTTATATTTATTACATTTTCTTAATGTGAGTGCAAACATCAGTTTTTCTTATTCTTTATTCAATCCACAGATTGGTGGGCACTAGCTCTCCACGATATTGTCTTTAGTCGACTGGTTTCGATATCACCCACTTCGATAAGTGAGGAAAAGTAAACGTACGCAGCTTTACCACCTCAAAAAATATTATTATTATTATTATTAGCACCGCGTCTTACTACCCGTTCGGGTTATACGCACTTACGCTAATGTGTAATGGTAGGGTGATTGGGAGATGAAATGAAGGACCTACAGTTTAACGTGGAATCCGAACCACGGTGGAGGCCTGGCATTCCTCACATTCACAAGATGTCTTGTCAGAGGTGAAGGAAGGGTTTGGTAATCAGATAAATCT
>CABFOV010001820.1:0-41977 GCA_902141375.1 Timema poppense | reverse complement strand
TGTGTGTGTGTGTGTGTGTGTGTGTGTGTGTGTGTGTGGAGAAAAGCCTGTGCTTTCTAAAATGAACACTTCATAGTTTAAAAAAAATGATACGGTGCATCGTAGAATTAGAGGAAGTTAACCCGCATTCGCGTGGAGGGAGAGTGGAAAACCATTTAGGAAAAACCACCCCCAGTTCACCCGACCAAGATTCGAACCTCGATCTCCCCGTCCTCAGCAGTCGAGCTCAACACGACTAGAGCTTTAGCCGACTACGCCACCGTGGCGGGTGCATCGTACTGACTTTCTCCCGCTTTTATCTTAAAAATAAACTTTTAACCTACTTTACATCCATTACATACATATATTAATGTTTCCAGCCTATGGTCCTGGTCATTTATTTTTATTAAAGTCATATAATTTCCACTACCGGCCTGCTAGGCCTGTCGTAGCTTCATAAGACATTTACTAAAAACTCTTTAAGATTTTTGAAACCAAATAATAGGTCTATACATTGTTGTAGAAACACTACACCAAAGACCATAAAGGAAACAATATACATTGTTACTTACCTTCTCTAGGTGTGTGGCATAAGGAACATTGTTACAGAAAACTTGATAAAAGATAGACATCTTTGTCCACCAAAGAGCATAAGAATTAGATTCATTTCCTAAGATCTGAGTTAATTAAAAAGTCTATATTTTCTTATAGCTCAGAAATTATTGGTTTGAAAAAAATATATCTTAGATAAAAGATTTGTATATTACTACAACTTTACAATGATAAGTGGATTCATATCTCAAAAAGTTACGGATAAATGATGAAAATTTAAAAATTTCCCTCATGTAAAGTACCCTCAAAGTTATTTTCATGAGAAAATGACGATTTCCATCTTGTTTATAATAATATACAGTGTCTAGATATAAAACTTAATCACAATCGTTAGAGCGAATTTGATATATTTCTTTTTTAATCTTCATTAAACTACCCCTAAATTTAGGGCTGGGTATTTAATTCCAAGAAACCCTCGGGGGACCTTATGACAATCCCAGATACCAAGTTTTACGGACAGACGGCATCGAGAAAATCACCTTTTTTGTTTCAGAGGCTCATGAAACGTCGACATTTATCAAAATCTCAAGTGCAAATTTTTTTACGATCACAATAATTTATTTCTCAGGTATCGCGATAAAATGAAAAAAAAGAATTGTTAGAGATTTTTCACAATATTTTAATTGTTGCATAAAAAAAGGTTTAACACATCTATTGAAGAATTTTTAGACTTCGAGATTCAATAAAAATTCCAAATTGTTTTATATTACCATTAAAATAACAAGAAAAGTTTCTAAAAATATATGTTTTAGAACTAGTAACCAGAACTCACAGGAATCACAACCATTTTACTACTAAACATATGCAAAATGCGAGTGTTAAAATAAAAATAAAAAAGCGGTAGTCGCGAACGTTGTGTCAAAAACCACGAGAGGCCATGAACAATAGATAATTATTGTTACAAATGTTCTCTCCCTCAACTCACTTCAGCTCAAGGTTTTAACTTTTAATATTTACAGTCCTCTAAATTAATCTCTACTACCTTCTAAAAAAAAAAAATGTGACCGGTTGATAAATCATTTGTTTTTAACAATTCTACACGCATTGGATTAATAAATCTAACGTTACGACTTGGGATCAACCCAGATAAGACATTATAAAACTTCAAGTAAACCTTTCTAACCACTTAGTCATATGAGTAATATGAATGGCGTACCTTCACAGTATATTTCATAATCTTTTATTTATGTTATCTTTTATTTGGGTATTTAATGTTCATTTATTAAAACACAGACTATAACTGCACACGCATAACAAACTGACCTAGCCACGGGTATTGTCAGTGCACACCCAGCCCTAGTGCCTAGATATTCACTAATTATATATTTAGCACCGCGTCTTACTACCCGTTCGGGTTATATACGCTTTAAGTACTAATTACTCTAATGGATTAGGAATTGGGAAGGTTGAATTAGAGGAAGTGAACCCACATTTGCGTGGAGGGAGAGTGGAAAACCATTTAGGAAAAACCACCCCCATTTCACCCGACCGAGATTCGAACCTCGATCTCCCCGTCCTCAGCAGTCGAGCTCAACACGACAAGCGCGTTAGCCAACCACGCCACCGAGGCGGGTTATTCACTAATTGGATAAACACCTTATTCAAATAGTAGATATGAAGGACTTGGAGCAATAATAAGCTGTATAATAATAAGTCATGATTCATATTTAATGATGCTACTGTAATTTTTTACATAAATAAACGAAATTATTGGTACCGATTTCCGAAAATGCTAATTTTATATACAAATAGGAGTAAAAAATCTATATTATTTAAGCTTATGAGTTATTGATTTTTTTAAGACTTTAAATTGTTTTTCCCCCTCTTCCTCAGCGCAAATGAGGGCATACATCCTCTAAATTCAACCTTTCTAAACACATATATATGACTCGCTTCATTGGCCTAATAGTCTCAGGCGTCACTCTAATGTCAGACTGGCCTGCTGAAGACAAGGAGATTGGGGTTCGAGTCCCGATCGCTTCTGCTGAGGGTGCTTTCCTAAAAGGTTTACTACTCTCCTTCCCCGCAAATGTGGGTATATTACCTTATAAATGCTTCCTCATCCCTACCCCATTAGAGTAATGATCATATATGTGTATAGCCTAAACAGGCAGTAAGATGCAGCTATAAATAGACATATATATTAATACCGCGCGAATACTATTGTTTGGCATTAACTTTTATTGACCCAAGGCCTTAATATCCACATCTTGTTTGGTTTGCCATTGATGAAGTGGTTAGAGCTGTAATCTAGTCTAGAAGTATATTAAGGCTTATTTTATTAAATGATTTTCAAATCTTTTAACAAAAATAAAAAGGCTGGTATAGTACTTCCTCTAATGTTAACATTCCCTATCCCTAACACATTGGCGCATTTATACAAGTAAATCGGACGGGTATTAAGATGCTGTGCATGATAAACAGAAATGACCCGGAGTCGAAACAAGGTCATCTAGCTCTGAGAGGGATGGATTATATAGCCAAGCATGCGGATTTCTGAGAGATTTTGGTAGGTAGAAATCTTAAGAAAATACAAATATAATTTTTTTTAATAAGCAGTGCTAACATTTTACTTTATTAAAAGCGTGCATCACATGCCAATCAACTTTGTGATACAGTTGGATAGATATCGTAAATTTACCCCAACAATATTAAACGTGGATCGTTTATGATTAAACATTAATGGAAATAAAGAGTAATACAAGTTCCTAATACAGAATATTGTAGAAATATTAAATTATTTATGGATAGAAACTGTATTGAAAAGGTGGGTTCTTACCATTTTAGAATGACTTTACAGCTAAGCATTGTCCATAAATCTTTATTCTGTCTTAATGGGGACATACTGTAGCTATTAACAAGAAACTTTGTCTCTTTGTCCCCCATCGTCACCGCGGGAAATTTCGAGTAGTCATTCAAATACGAATGCACTGCACACATTTCTGGCAAATCGTAGGTGTTTTCTTTTCCCTTTTACTCCCCATAATTCGCGCGAGCCGGGAGATGAGTTGGGCCTGCTATGATTAACTCTCTTATTAACTAGAATCAAAGTAACCGGCTTTGCCCGGGAGAAATATTTGAGCTATTACGGTTAAAAATATCTCAAAAATTCAAAAAATGTAAAAAATTTAAAAAGTAAGTTTTACTAATTTTTTAAACGGGTTGGAAAGGGTTAATACAAACGTTTAAAAGTGTAATAAGTATAAAAAAAGGGTTAAGAGAGAGAAGCCAAAATGTCAAAGGAAAAAAGGTAGTAAAAAAAGGAAAAAAGGAAATGTTATAAAAATTAAAAGCGTATAGACCCTAAAGGTTAGTTAGGTCAAAGTTACAAAATGATTAAAAGGGCGAACACGTTAAAGAAAATTCAAAATTGCCATTCATTCAAAAAGGGTTAAAAAATTGTAAAAGTGTGAAAGGTTAATTTAATCAAACTTTTAAAATTCTTGTTTCGAGGTGCATATTTTCATGTTTCAGCCCTCTGAATGCGGTAAATCTTAGTTTTATTAATATAGAATACTTTTGTTAGTTTATAACTACTGATCAAATTACTTCACGTATGAATACATTAAGGTAGATCTTTCTAGCTTTTATATAAGGTTCTTTCAATCAAATTTGGATGGAAGATAAGGTTGGTTTTCTTCACATGACAGGGCATATTCACGACACACCTTCCATCCAATTCCCCCCCTCACCCCTCACTCCACCTCCCCCGTAATATATATACTTTTTTTGACAAAGAGTCTTAAGGTCTTCGGTCACGACAGGGCGTATGAATTACGACAGTACCGGGTGATGAATATTCAGAAGTTAAGGAAGCAGAGGTCATCTCACGAACTTTTGAATAAAAAAAAATATATATATATAGTTAAACTTTGTGTCTGGTGTGAAGGTTTCCACGTCTTAGCTCAACATGAGCGCGAGGCGCAAGGAAGTGTTGCCAAATCATATTTACAAAATACCACCAATAAGTGACCAAAATAATTAATTTTTTTCGTTATGTTTGAATTAAATAAAGCAAGTTTTATAATGTTCAATTATTTTTACAAACATATTAACTAAGGACTGTTAATGTCAGGCACATTAGTTAAGTTGGTAATATGTATGTTTACTACCGGGTTCAATTCCTGGCATAGTCGAAAAAATGTTTCATTGTAAAATGTGGGCTACCTTTTTCACAGTATGAATTAACGGCTGGGGACTGGTGTTGTGTTCGTTCTAGATTTAATTAGTTTATAAGTAATGTGCTGATATAATCAGTTCAAAAAGTTAATTTGAGATATATAAAATATAAAAAAAATCTAATAGTTTTACGATGACAATACTTTGTCTATTCGAAAACGTGCCAAACTAGATCTTGCTGATTATATCGATATTGGCAACACTGGTACAAATACTGTGGGCGCAGCTATCCTAGACCTCCTCTCTCTCTCTCTCTAAGATGGACCGCGAGGATTCCACGATTTATGGTGTTTATCCACATTTACACGGTACTTGTTTCAAACGCACACAAACACACCTTAGCCAAGTGTCACCAGGGATTAATGTGTTGGTTGTCGGAGGAGCTGGGCTCCGAGTGAGATCATTGTGCCAGACTCCTCCTGCTTGTGGGCCCATCGTACAGCCGACTGACTGACTGGGAAATTAGCAGGGGGCGTAATTACTTCCCATTACTCCTTGGGCTGAAGAACCAGCCGCCTACTTGAGGGGTGCGAAAATTCGAATTTTTATTAGAAATTAAAAATACAAAAAATAAAAGGGCAACCAAAATAAGTAAAAGATTAAATATACGTGTCTCTCTCTCTTTTCTCTCTCTCTCTTTCTATATATATATATATATATATACTTATTTTTTTGTCGTTGTTCAATTTTATCAACTTTTTTTGCCAAACTGAACAATATATATTTAACTTTGTTCAGTTAGGCAGGGGAAACAAAAACCGGTAAAATTTAGCAGTAAAATACGTCGACTCTTCAGGATAATCGATAAACCGGAGGTAATCAATGAGAGCTCATAATTCGTCACTTTAAAAAAATTGTTAGAGATTTATTAGGATATCTTGGTTGGAGTCAGTTAAACGCAACTTTTATTCTTATATTTTTTTTCACGCCTATTATTTGTGATTTGACGCTCAAAATTATCCACTTAGGCCTACATGTAAATCCACCCCTTAAAATTAGATATAAAGATTACGCTCGGTCCAGAAATCTTATCGAAATGCAGGTTTTTGTATCCTTCATTTGAAAATAAAGAAATGTGATTGCATATTTTGATAAAGGTCAACGTCCCATGCATGACCAACCTCCTGAAACATAAAAAGTGGGTTTCCCGATGCCGTATGTCTGTCTGGCTGTATGTATGTATGTATGTATGTATGTATACCAGCTTAGAGCAGACACAAATTTACCGATCGGGCTAAGACTTGGTATCTAGGGTTTTCATAATGTTTCCCCAAGGAATTTTTGGAATCAGGTATACAACCTTAAAATTAAGACTAGTTTACCGAAAGGCTAAATGAAAAATAATAATCTATTTTCTTCATGTATGCTCTAACGATTTTGATTAAAAATTGTATCTATACCCCATTCACGGTAGGAATTACTCTCTGAAAGGTCTTTTTTCCTAACAATATCCTACTACATAACAGATTTCTGGTAGGGAAAAAGACCTTTCAGAAAACAATTCCTATGCTGAACAGACTTTTGGTATTGTTTAGCCTTATAAACAAAATGACAATTTTAATTTTCCCATGAAAACAACTTTTATGGTACCTTACATAAGCAAAGATTTAAATTTTTGTTCATATTTCCACAATGGAAACACTAAAAATACTATTAAATAGCAGGTACTATTAAAAATTAAAAGCTTTTAATTTATTTGAAATATATTTTTGTGGATGTCTTTGAAATGGGAAATTAATTAATATGCATTTTGGTGGACACAAGTGTTGGTTCCTCTTTTCACAATGTTTCTATAACTGTGTATATTATTTCATTTATGCTCTTTGGATGCGTATGCAACAATGTATATTATTTCGTTTCACGAATCCTGCGAGTTTTTGATAAATGATTTTATATTAAAATAAACGGCAGAGAAAGTAGGCCAACGCACCGTGCGATTTATTTAATATTGTGTGAAAATGTGTCGACGACTCCAATTCAACTCTTTACTAAATTATGTCTATAGTATAGAAAACCGCGCTGCTATGTGACACCTGGTTCAAGCAAAGTGTCTTAGGTGAGTGTATATTTTTTTAACTTTCAATGAAAATTTATACAAAATGAACTTCATAACACTCATTTCATTAGACTGAATAATTATTTTACGCTTTCAATATAAGTGAAAAGGAGCCTGTAATGATATGGAATTATACATCTCAATAATTTATTATTCACATCTTTAATCCCAATTACGATATTTTAAATGCGAGCGGGTAGTAAGATTTATTTGTGCTAAGATGTTAAGTTGCAAGGTATGGCGACATCCTTCTACGTCTCTGTTTAAAAAGACAATGCAGTTTTGTGGACAGAAACGCACCTGGATGACCACACCTTTTTTCTTTTGGGAAGCTTCGAGAAGGAAATGTCGCTTGATATACCCTTTCAAGGTACGCATCTCTTCGCTTTCCTTCCTGACGAGAAGCCGTGTAGGTAGAGTTTATGACATCTTAATCTGTGTTCTAAATTTTACGTGTCTGGGCTTTTATTAAAATTCCCAACGTGTGAAATATCTAGCGAAAAACTGTTTATCTACTTACAATTAAAAATAACTATAAAATACTAGTAGAAGTTTTAATCTATAAAATAATACATCATCCTTTTTTAATTATTATAATACAGAACAGCAAACTTGGACCCAATTCAATCGTTATATCAGATATCATTCTAATGGTGGCGTACATACATTAATATATCAAGCTAGCTCTTTTAAACGTTACAAGCTTTACTTTTATTAATTTTTAATTATCATTACTGAAAAATGAAAATAAAATGAGCAGTGGGAATATGAGCAAGAGATTATTGAATTCATTTTTCTATTAATTTAAAGTCTTTATTTAAATTCAACGTTACAATGCGACCACTTGCACCCTTGTATTGGATTTAATCCCCAATTGTTTTCCAGTTTCGACTTATGTTGGCTTCTAAACAGGCCATACTGTCGTTAGTGAATTCTGTGTGTTTATGCTCTTATCTACGCTTATTTTTTATTTAATATATTTGCTAATTTGTGCGATGACTGCACAAATATTTCACAAACCATAGCTTTCATTAATTTTACGTGGTGCCGTTTCTATAAACGAAATGGTAGTTGATCATTCTCATCATGGCCGTCATGATCAATGATAAGTGTGAACAAATTGCTTTCATTTTCATTTGAAATGATTGATTGAATATGACACGTGAGAACTCGCCTTTATCTACCTAAGATAAGTGTAAACCATGGGGTGAGACGCGCTCGTAAGATGGAAATTAGCTTTTATTTGATGATTTATTTTTGCGCAGCGTTTTAATATCCATCCGGTCCATACACATTTAAATCACGATAGTAACACGCTTCGGTATCGTCGCATAGTCAAGGGAAGAGATGGGCAACCTATATGTCATTGTTGCCACAGACAGACAGACAAGGTAAGTGAAATTATTCAAATCATTTAAAAATTGAGAAATCAGATTGCTCACTCAATCTAACATTTAAAACAACACACACCGTTTGAACCAGTTGATTCAAAACTTGTACTGTTTGACAAATCAGGTACTGTACAATTTGATCAGAAGCAAAAGGTGAAAATTGTTAAAATTGAGAATTTTATACATTTTAATACGAAATTTGACAATCCTTTCATCTTAACAGTTGCAGAAACCTTGGCTGAGTGTCTGAACTTGGTGAATACGTGGAATACTTCCTTCCAAATTCAGGAAACATGAAGTTACAACCAATATATACAGTCAGAGGGGGAAAAAAAATACTGAGAGACCTGACAAACTCTATTTCGCCAAAATTGTATGGCCAATTCCCCACTTGTGGCGATTGTTGAAAGGGTTGCCCACCCTGTATCTAAGTCGTCACTCTCGCAATAGACCAAACGGCTGATGACGAGGAGATTGGGGTTCCAGATCCCCATTGGCTGTACTTAGTTTTTTTCCCAAATGGTTCCACTATTCCTCGACTCAAATGCTCTTATATTTCTTCTAAATATATAAATCTCTCTTCCCTAATCTATTAGTATAGATATGTGGATAAAACAGTTGGGAATAAGGCACTATACACATACAAATAGTTTTTTTTAATCGAACCTATTTTTCTTGACTCTATTTGGCGAGGCGAGCACTGACGAGACCGTATATTAAAACTGTTTTTTGTATTATAAAATAAGTATTCTAATTGTCTCGCAAAGGGAATATATAAAATAATGCATGTTCTAAGAAATGCAACTTTTATGACAGGCTATTAAATTTTATTGCCTATAAAACATAAAAGCTGAAACTATTAAGTCTGAAAAATCACATCTGCGCCTTATTACACCTTTTTGCAAAGCGGTATAACACTTCATTATTATTTGTCTATGACTTTATGAATGTGAAGCGGTGATAATCCTGTTAACCGTTCCTCACCGATCCTTGAACGAACGAAGCCCGGTTTAAAGATGTTGATCAAAGGAACGCGAGAAAATGCCAGTGTTTTTTTATAGTTATTATAGCAAAATGTTCTTCACACTATGATATCAACAGTTTTTGAATATCATCAGCATAACAGCATTTGATGACAAACTTTTTAAATGAAGAGAAAAAGTTGTCATTATATTACAGGACTCCCTTGACAGAAATTCAAGAATTGTTGACGTAACTACGTGAAGAAAATTAAACCCTTTGTTTGTACTGGATAAATATTTGATTTATTTTGAACACAAAAAAATTGTTATATAAAGACTACAAAAACACTGACCTTTTCTCGCGTTTACTAAATCCCCAGTTGTGTCTGCAGCTGCACCTGTCTATAGCTACACTTAGGGTGCGTGCATGCCGAGGAGTTTGCATATCACTCACCACTCCTATCGCCACACATCACTCACCACTCCTATCTCCACACATCACTCACAACTCCTATCTCCACACATCACTCACCACTCCTATCTCCACACATAGCTCACCACTCCTATCTCCACACATCTATCACCACTCCTATCTCCACACATCTCTCACCACTCCTATCTCCACACATAGCTCACCACTCCTATCTCCACATCATCACTCACCACTCCTATCGCCACACATCACTCACCACTCCTATCGCCACACATCACTCACCACTCCTATCGCCACACATCTCTCACCACTCCTATCTCCACACATCACTATTTCAGAAACTTTGTATTTACACTCATGACTATGCTATCTATATAATTATTATAAATCTTAGCCTAGATTCACATAATATATAGAGGAAACACGAATATAGGTAAGCCTACATCATCTCTTTTTTTAGCACCGTGTCTTGCTAACCGTTCGAGTTGTACGCCTATGTACTGGTTACTCTAATGTTTGAGAGACGAGGAAAGGTTGAATTTAGAGAATGTGTACCCACACTTACATTGAGGGAGGGGTAAACCATTTAGGAAAAAAAAAACCTTAGTACACCCGTTAGGGATTTTATCCCCGATCTCCCCGTAATCTGCAGTATAGTCTCTTGATAGAGTGATGCCTTAGACTATGCGGCCACCGAATCGGACCACAAGATATTGTTGAGTTTTGGTTCGTCATTATAATAAATCAGGGTCTATATTTGATCTGAACTAAGCTTACATGCCACAGTTCTGTGCTCGGTCAGTTGGAAACCATGCGAGTCTGATCTGCTTGAAGAGGAAATTAGCACGGCACTTTCATACTTAAGCGAGGTTTTAAATTCCTCCTCCTTTCTTATTTCAATCAAGTAATTACTCGTCTGCACGTTCACCCGGTTTTGGCGTTTGATAATTAGGAGATAACGGAAGACTTTACTTTATTTGACTTGAAAGTAAGGGGAGCATTCGTTCCTGTTTTTCGGGGAGCGTTCCCGAAATAAGTCTAATGTTCCCGGATAAATTTATCCCCGATTTGTTAAATGAATTAATTTTGATTTGATCCGCTTTGCTGGCCGCGTGGTCAAACGCGCTATTCTTGTAGTAGGCTAGACTGCCGATGACTGGGAGATCGAAGTTCGCATCTCAGTTGGGTGTACTGAGGTTGGTTTTCCGAAATGGTTTTCCACTCTCCCTCCACGCCAAATGTGGGTACACTTCCTTTAATATAATCTTCCTAATCCCCAAAACCACTAGCGAATTAAGTACATAAGCGTATAACCCGAACGGGTAGCAAGACGTGGTGCTAATAATAATAATAATTTAGCTACCTATATCCAGTCCACCTCATCACACCCTATCCCTTTTTTGATCTAGCTCTATCCAGTCCACCTTATTACTCCTTATATCTATCTTGATATAGTTCTCTCCAGTCCACCTCATTACTCCTTATATCTATCTTGATATAGTTATATCCAGTCCACCTCATTACTCATTATATCTATCTTGATATAGTTCTATCCAGTCCACCTCATTACTCCTTATATCTATCTTGATATAGTTATATCCAGTCCACCTCATTACTCCTTATATCTATCTTGATATAGTTCTATCCAGTCCACCTCATTACTCCTTATATCTATCTTGATATAGTTCTATCCAGTCCACCTAATCACACCTTATCCCTATCTTTAACTACCTATATCCAGTCCACCTAATCACACCTTATCCCTATCTTTAACTACCTATATCCAGTCCACCTAATCACACCTTATCCCTATCTTTTAACTACCTATATCCAGTCCACCTAATCACACCTTATCCCTATCTTGAACTACCTATATCCAGTCCACCTAATTACACCCTATCCCTATCTTGAACTACCTATATCCAGTCCACCTAATCACACCTTATCCCTATCTTGAGATCCCTCTATCCAATACACCTTATTACATCCTATCCCTATCTTGAGAGAGCTCTGTCCAATCCACCTCACTACATGCTATCTCTTTCAGGTCCATTCTAATATTATCCTCTCATCTACTTCTAGGTCGTCCCAATGGTCTCTTTCCGTTGGGTTTGCCAGTCAGTATCCTGAACAAGGTATCTTTACTCTCCCATTCACGCTGCATGTCCTGACCACTATAACACTGCTTGAAAAAAAAGAGTAGGCCCCTCTTTTATAATTTTGTGTTTAAAGAAAAACATATTGTGTTGGCTACAACATTATAAATAGTAAGCATATCATCACCGTTTCTTACAATTCTCTTTTGACTTTGAGTTGTCAAGCTCTGTGGTGTTGGGGTTAAGTTCTCTCTTCAGAACCCGATGTTTGTAGCTTCAAACCCCACCGGGGTCGACGGATTTTTCATACGCGATAAAAATACGTAGCTTCAACTACCTTTGAAGGATAATTAAATCCGTTGGTTCCGTGTCGATTGTGGCATGGAAGGTATCTGAAAATACCTTCCCCACCAAAATTGGTAAGTCCTTTCATTCTCGCTCATAGAAATTCCCATGTTCTGATATAATCAGTCGGTTCTTAAAGTACGCTTTAAATACATTTTCCGAAAGTTGTTTTCGAATCATCCATAATTTCGGTCTACCAATGCTTGGTCTAATGGAGCTCTTATCATACATACATTTTTTTGAATTATTAAAACTGTGATTCTTTATTTTAACTTATCTTTCCTCTGATTGTACGCCGGGGTCATTTCTCTCCTGTTTACTTGGAAAGGACTGTACCGTGTCTTACTCGCTGGTTTATCCGAGATGGCTGGTTTTCCGCCACGCACGCCGCTAATTTCCATGCAACGTTTTTTATTTTTTGTTATTGCTACTCTTGTTTCTATTCGGTGGGTTCCTCTGAAACCTGCGAAGCTAATACCCGGCCGGCTCTGGTCCAGCAAGAACAACTCGTCGACCCTCAGGAAGTGTTGCGGCAAGCCGTGAACATAAAAAACACAAAAAACAAGAGACTGTGGTCATGGAACAATATATAGTTGGCTTGTAGTAGTGGGATTGTGTTTCAAATAGCCTTTTAGAAAACACAAACATATTATTTTGTGGTCAACAATATAAACATTTTGCTATATTATTAATGTTATTTTATAGGTTCAGTAAACAATTTTCATAGAAAGGCCTTTTATAAAAATATAAACATATCCTACTAATATCAAAATCGATAACATTTTATTATATTATTAGTGTCAGTCACGGCACAGATTCATATGATTACCAAACCCTTCCTTCACCTCTGACAAGACGTGTATTAATCACAACTTGTGAATGTGGGGAATGCCAGGCCTCCACCGTGGTTCGGATTCCACGTTAAACTGTAGGTCCTCCATTTTATCTCACAATCGCCCTACCATTACACAGTAAGTGCGTATAATCCGAATGGGTAGTAAGACGTGATGCTAATAATAATAATAAGTGTTATATAGGTATAATATCTTTCAAAAGTGACAACTGTAGATTACATGACCTGACGTATGAATATGTGAAAGTAGATCTAGTAAGTGGCTTTACCAGCTGTCAGATAAAGGCCCTTCATAAAAAAAAGTTGCCTGTATTTATACAATCATTATTACTAGCACCACATCTTACTACCCGTTCGGGTTATACGCACTTACGCTAATGTGTAATGGTAGGGTGATTGTGAGATGAAATGAAGGACCTACAGTTCAACGTGGAATCCGAACCACGGTAGAGGTCTGGAATTCCACACATTCACAAGTTGTGATTAATACACGTCTTGTCAGTTGATACAATCAATCAAATGTGCAAATACCATAACTTGCCGTGTAAATATATTGATGTAGTTTTATGAGATTTTGTAAAACTGTCAGATACCGGCCATTTCATCGTAAAGCCTCCTTTAGAAATATTCAATAAAATGTTATTTTAAGGCTAACCGTAATAAATGGTAAACATATTTAGTTAGGTTCTCTATATACAGACTTGTGCAAATTATTAGCAATTTTCATGTTTTTGGTGTTTGTTGGGATAAAACTCGAATTTGGTGTTAGTTAGCGGTACTTAATTAATCTGGAATTTGTAATTTGGGTACGTCATTCTGATCCATTTTCGGTCAAGCTTGGCCCTACATTTTATTTTGTGTCAGTTTGCATTCGTAGTGTTATTTTCATTTTTCAATTGTGTGTATTTGGAAGTAAAAATCCTCCCTGCTCCTTCCCTCGCCTCTGTTTATTGACTGCTTTGTTTTATGCTTAGGGTTAGTTCTGGCAATTCATCCCATGGCCGGAGTAACAATGGTTATGGCAGGTAGTGTGGGGGCGAGGGCCGGAAGTGTTCTGGAGTTCTGTCTTCTCGCGGTTGTAAGGAGACTTCAGTGTAATAAAGATGGGCAAAGCTAAAGATGTCACACCGCGAAAGAAAGCACAAATTGAAGTCCTATTGAAAGCTGGAGGTAAAACAAAAGCTCAAATTAGTTAGATTGTAGGAGTAAGTACAAGTTACTGGTATGTTACGTGATTTTCACAGAAGATGACGGATCATAAACGTACCACACCACAACGAGTGGGCAGGTGCGGTAAAAAAAACAACGCGTGATATCGTCCATTTTAAATAGAATTTTGTTTCGAGAACAGCGTAAAAAACAAAGCATGGCATCAACTCAGCTTCAGGCGGCTAATCAAGGACATGGACGAGAGGTATCCGCTAGCACTATGCCTCCGTAGGCTTTCCAAAGGTGGGTTAAAAGCAAGAAGACCTCGTAAAAAGAAAAAGCTGACACCTGCCATGATAAAAAATAAACTCCTTGATTGGGCCATGTCACACAAGAACTGGATATTGGAAGACTGAATAAAGGTAAATAAAGTACCAAAAATGTATTAAAAGTAAAATTATCATTATTAAAACACAAGTTTTGAAGTAATTTTTATTTTGCGTTTTTCATTAATTTGCTTATTGTCAAGCGAATAACGAAAATACTAGTTTCAGGTATTGTTCAGTAACGAGACTATTATCTCTGCTGTTGAAGAAAGCCCCCAGTACGTAAGAAGAAGGCCAGAAGAGGCTTTAAGGAAGGAGTGTGTAGTGCAAAATGTAAAGCACCCCACTAAAGTTATGATTTGGAGTGGGATTTCAATTTACGGGACTGGTAAAATTCATGTAGTTCAGGGAAACATGAATGATGGACAATACAGGGAGTGGTTGAAACAAGTGTTGTACCTATGATTAGTGAATTTTTCCTCAACAGGTAATGGAATTTTCATGCAAGATGGCGCGCTATGCCATAAGGCAAAAAGTGTTACAAGAAAACTGCAAGAACGGGACATATCTGTGTTGAAATAGCCCGGCAACAGCCCAGATATGAACCCAATCGAGTCTGTGTGGAGTGTTTTGAAGAAGAAAAGTGAAACAGAAGAATCCGACAACAGAGGAAAATCTAGTAAAACTCATTATATCTGTGTGGCAAAATGATAGTACAAATGTGTAAGACAGCAATAGAGGGTATGCCATGTCAAATAAAAGACTTGATAAGGGTTAAAGGGTGCCATACTAAGTACTAGAAGAAGTATAAAGACTTTAAGTAAAGTAAAAGTGTATGTAGTTATAATTTAGTTAAAGTTTAGTATCGAATAAATGAGTTCTTTCGTTAAAATTAGAAAATTGCTAATAATTTGCACACGTCTGTAGCTAAGAAGTTTAGTTAAGTTGGGTATTTTGTTAAATTCAGTTGCGTTAGAGGGCCTGTATACTAATTTGCATATATGAATATGCAGTATATACATCTATACATGTTACACTCCAAAAGTGAAACTAGCCATTTCATGAATTGGGATAATCTTTGCCCATTCCGTGAATGGGGTTTTTCGCTTAACCCTCTACCAAACTGGGGAAAATCTCTTCCGGTTCATGAACCGGGCAACTTCAAATTATACCCAAGTATTTCCCGGTCCACAAAATTAACAAGCTAATAACAAGTTTGGTCTTAGCTTTTAATCGTTTTAGAATGAAAAGTTAGGCTTAGTTAGATTGGTTTAGCCTATAATTTTTAACATATATTATTTGAAAACAAATTTTAGCTAAGCTAGTAGTATTTAAAAAATGTATTTGAGGTACTTAACATGCATTTTATGAACCGACTGATTAAATCAGTGCACGACTTATAAAAGTAACTTAAATCTAGAACAGACACAACATCCAGCTCTAGGTCGATATGTATGAAGGTGACCTGGCGGTCTAGGGGTAAGGTGTCAGACTACTATGTTGGCGGCCGGGGTTCAATCCCCGGTCTCGGCACAAATTTATCTGATTACCAAACCCTTCCTTCACCTCTGACAAGACATCTTGTGAATGTGGGGAATGCCAGGCCTCCACCGTGGTTCGGATTCCACGTTAAACTGTAGGTCCTCCATTTCAGCTCACAATCACCCTACCATTATACATTAGCGTAAGTGCGTATAACCCGAACGGGTAGTAAGACGCGGTGCTAATAATAATAATAATAATAATAATAATAATAACAATGATATGTATGAAAGGGGAAGCCCACATTTCACCAATGATAATTTTTTTTGCCATACTAGGAATCGATCGAACCCAGGAACTTTAACTCTGTGGTCAGACACGCTACTGACCGAGCTAACTAAGGTGTCGGCCAAGCTTGTAATAGATAGGATAATAATTTAGAGTTCATTAAATGGGCAAGAGCTCATACAATTTTTGCCCAAGTCACGAAATAGTCAATATAAGAGGAATGTTCACGGGATGAACAGAAATTAACCCAATTTGTAAATAATTGGTGGTTTCTCTAATAAGGTATATCGATTCATCTGTGAAGTAACTGTAGTGTGAGTAGTAGATTTCCAAAGCACACAAAAAGTACCAGCAGTAATACTTCACTTACAAGAGTTGTAACAAGGATGTATCAAGTAGAGCTATTAACGATTTCAGCAACCTACTAACCTACTACGCGCTAATCTTGTGTTAAGGCTTAGACTGCCGATGACGGGGAGATCAAAGATCGAATATTTGTCAGATATATTGAAGGTAGTTTTTACAAAGTGGTTTCACACTCTACATCCATGCGAATGCGGGCACACTTCCTTTAAATATAACCTTCCTATTCCTTTTAAACATTAGCTTGATTAGTACATGAACGTATAGCTCGAAAGGGTAGTATGACGTGGTGGTAAAACAAAAAAAGCCAGCAGAATCTTGGGAGCCTTTATCTCTAGAACCATCGAACCTAGGATACATGTTCATAGAGACTTTTTATGCTTTTTTTTGGTGATCTACTATTCGTACCCCAGTTACTTACCATATAAATCGATTTTTTAAATCAATGCTAAACATTATTTTAAAAAAACACGAATATTAGATAGTTATCTATTTAATTTTTAAACGCAGTCTTATATTTTTGCTTAGTGATAATATCTTTGCTTTAAAAATCTAATGGTGTGCTTTGATAATTTTAGGACCCTGCTCCGTGTGCCGTGGGTTAGAAAAGTTGGATAAACGTTGAACTAAAGGGGTGGGACAAAAAAAAATCATACATAGCTTAAGGGTTTTTGGCTTCCATCCTTTAAATAATAATAATTTACCTCCCGAGTCTCTGGTTCATTTGTTATTTTAGTTTACGTTAACGCTTCTTTTCACAATAACAAATTCACAATAAAATAAAAGGTTTTGGTGTACAACTTATGTCAATACGTTTACTTGGATATTTTTATAGGTTCCACTTACAATTTTCTTATATTAGTGTCCAGTATATTATATACAGATGAAAGCTAGTATTGTGGAATCTAATCATAAAAAAGAGCACTCATATAAGTTTATTTAACACCGTGTATAACTACTTGTTAAGTTAATACCCATATGTACTAATTACGCTAATGTGTTATGGATGAGGAGGGTTTAAGTTTAGAGGAAATGTACCTGAGGAGGTTACATAAGCTAATGATGAGTTACATACCCTGTACTCAACACATTACATTTTTGGGATCGTCAAGTCTCACATATTACGGTGGTGGTACATTCAGCTCGAACGGAATATTCTAAAACCGTATTCAGGGTATTGACTGGTGGTATAGTGAGGTTTACTGAACAGAACTATCTCAAAATAGAGATAGGGTGTAATGAGGTGGACTGGATAGAACTAGCTCAGGATATAAATAGGGTGTAATTAGGTGGACTGGATAGAACTAGCTCATGATATAAATAGGGTGTAATGAGGTGGACTGGATAGAACTAGCTCACGATAAAAATAGGGTGTAGGGAGGTGGACTGGATTGAGCTAGTTCACGATAGGGATAGGGTGTAATGAGGTGGACTGGATGGAACTAGCTCAAGATATGGATAGGGTGTAATGAGGTGGACTGGATAGAACTATCTCAAGATAGGAATAGGTGGCGTACTTTTGTAAGTGCAACAATGAACTTTTGAGTTCCTAATACCATAAGTATGTAAACAAATACCAGCATCAGTACACCAGATCGGGATTCAAACCCCACCCTTGTCATCAGCAGCCTAGTTTATCGCAAGAGCGACACCTTAGACCATGCAGCCACCGATGCAGGTATCTTATCTACGTTAATACAGGTGCCGTGCGTTTACTAGTTAAACTCACTGACCCTTAACCCTTAGATTAAAAATAGCAACTGAACTCACAAGTAAAGTTGATTTTTTTACCCTTTGAGATGGTTTCAAGCCTGTAGTGATTATACTAAGTTCAACCGAAGTATGTTTTAAAAATTATTCTGCTTACTAAAACTGAATCTTTTTGCAACGCATCTTACTACCCGTCCGGGATTTTTGTTAGCCTACTAATTAATTAAACTAATGGGTTAAGGATTAGGAAGCTAGGAATGAGAGTAAAAACACCCTCACTACACTCGGCCGGGATTCGAATCATGACCTCCCTGTCACCGACAATCTAGGTTATATGAAAATCAAGTCTAGTACGCATGCCCAATGGTGCGCGTGGTTGGACTATCTAAATCTCTGACAAAATGTCAAGACAAAACCGGTTCGGATTCTGATGCGATGAAATCATTTTGTCATGGAGCTTTCATGCGTCTTGTGATTAGTTCGACGATCGGAGACGATTCTTGCCCGTTGCAAGAAATGCTGTAAGGTACTTTTAACATAATATTTATTGCTTGTCAACTTTCTCAATTTATGTTCTGGAACGTATATAAAATTGCAAAGCTGTTATACTGTCAGTTGATAAAAAACACCTTTTGTTTGTATTTCTTTCTCTAACCAACGGGTATAATGTATTTTTTTAAATAATGTAGTTGCGTATAACCCGAACGGTTAGTAAGACGCGGTGCTAATAATAATAATAAATAATGTAGTATCCGCGTTGAGGGTAACGTGGAATAAATGTAAAGGTTGCCTGCTCTGGCTATCTGTCGACAAAGGGGTCAAGGTTCGAAACTTAATCGGGTGCATTGGAGATTAATTTTGTTGTAAGTGCAGCGATGAACTTTTGTGGTCAACCACATTGGTCTTGGGGCAAAAGTGCTCACGCCTCAAGACATGATTTTTGTGGGTTCAACCCCAGTCGGGGTCAACAGATTTTTCTTAGCGATAAAAATTCTTAGCACAACTTCCTTCGGAGGGGAGGTAAAGCCGTTGGTCCCATGTCGGTTGTATCATGTAAAATAACCCCGGAAGGTATGTAAAAATACTTTTCTCGGCAAAATGTGTAGGTTTTTCACTCTTGCTCACAGAAAATCTCGTGTGCTGATACAATCAGTCGGTTCAAAAGTGCACGTTAAATACCTCAAATATTAAAAAAACTATGTTTTTAATCTTTAGTTTCTAATGCTATAATGAGTTTAAAAATGTATTATTATATTCTTTGAATTGGTGACCTGGTGGTCTAGGGGTAAGGTGTCAGACTTCTGTGCAGGTGGCCGGGGTTCAATCCTCGGTCCCGGCACAGATTTATTTGATTACCAAACCCTTCCTTCACCACTGACAATATATATTGTGAATGTGGGGAATGCCAGGCCTCCACCGTGGTTCGGATTCTACGTTAAGCTGTAGGTCCTCCATTTTATCTCACAATCATCCTACCATTACACATTAGAGTAAGTGCTTATAACCCGAACGGGTAGTAAAACATGGTGCTAATAATAATAATAATAATATTCTTTGAATACCCTATCGTTTTACAATCCTTTAGGAAAATGTTTCATCCTACTGTGTCATTACTATAATAAATGACCTCCTACCTATTGCTATTACCTATCCTCTTTCAAACAAGAAGGGGATCTCAACCATTAAGTAATAACTCACATGGCTGGTTCGATAACTATATGAATGTTTGTGTCCCATGTGTGTAGGCAGCAAGCGATCAAATATTTACTCAATACATTTTACCTGACATATAAATCCACTCAGAATCAACGTGGTAAAGGAAAACTTGCCTCTCAACTTTGAAAAATTAATCATTTCTTAAAGTGGTATCCTTGAATTAATGATCAAATACACCCGCATCGTTGGGTGCTTGGATGATAAGTCAAGGTCACCTCTGATTTGCCGGTGTTAGGGAGAGTTTAGTTTGAATCTCGGTAGGTTGTGCTAGAGAGGTTTTTTTTTACTTAAATTGTTTTCCACCCTCCATTCATTTAAGTTTGGTCACATTAAAAAATACATAAAAATTATTCTTGAACTTAATCCTTGACTCAATTATGAAGTAAAAAGTGCAGTCTAATTTTCATAGGAAAATATCTAGAAAAGTTGGTAGATCTACTTTCACTTATAAGTCAAATCATGTGATCTGCAGGTGTCTGTTTTGATAGATAATATTATTACTTGTAAAATAACACAATAAAACGTTATCAATATTCAACACAAAGTTAGTATTTTTTCAAATGTCCTTCATATGAAAATTTCATTATAGCTAGCCTAAATGAGCTGAAACGAAAAGGACTGTACTGAAACGTAGACTAATTCATAAACTTACATCACAAGGGCCTTCGATCTTTTCAAGTGCCAAGAAATACAAAAAATGTGTATGAAGGGAAAAAATTAATAATTTGAAACTAAAAAAAATACTAGAAATCAAGTTATTTAAAATGCTAAAGTTGGTTTTTATTTTTTTAGCAACGCGTCTTACCACTTGTGTGAGCTATAAGCATATGTACTAAGTTTACATACTCTACTTTATTAGAGATTAGGAATGTTGAATTTAAAGAAAATATATTCACTTTCGCGTGGAGGTATAGTAGAAAAACATTCAGGAAAAAAAAAACCTTTTCAACTCGACCTGAATCTGAACACCAATCTCCGCATCATCGAAAGTCTAGTCTTTTGCTAGAGTAAGGCTTTCAAATTGCTATTGATTACACCAACTAGTCTGCGTTTTTTATTTTATTTTTCTCAGTTGAGTTCTCAAAGGTTGATGTTCTTGAATATATTTTTCATGTTGATTCTAGAAATGACTTCAATTTTTTTCTATTAAATCAGGTAAACCATTTTGGAAAAAACCATCCTCAGCACACCCGACCGGGATCAAACCTCGATCTCTTTGTCTTTGGTAATCTAGTCCAGTGGTTCCCAAACTTTCTCGGCTCGCGGACCTCTTGCTTATTCATCTGAGTAGCACAAACCCCCTGATAAATATTCATAGCCAAACACATAATGTTATAACCCATTTTTATTTTTTATAATTATTAATTGCGAATAAAAGGTGTTCTACTTTTTAATTAACCTACTATAGCAACGTTTGGAACTTTGGGATACCCCGCCAAAAATAATGCAATAATATTGATAATACGTAAATACAAGTGCAAATAATTATACATTTATTAAAAAAATTAAAACTGAAATCAAAGAAGCAAAGAAGTAATTTTTTTATCTTTATTATCATACTGATATCACATTTCACATGTTTTTTTTAAAGTGGTACTGGAAATGGCTGTTTGAGATAAATGAAACATCTTTCAGTAATCACAAAAATGCCATGCCGATTCAAGTTTCAAAATTGTTTAAAAGTTTTAACAGCTACTAATCTCTTGGCATGACTTATTGATAAGGATGCGCTTGCTTTGGATGGCAAAAAGTTTAAAGTCAAAGAGCCACAGACAATAAATAAAACCTCAAGTCACTTTCAAAACTGAGCCTGTTTCTGTTGTGGAAAGCGAAACGAATTATTGATGTGGGAATAGAAAAAAGTAAGTGTTATGTTTCTGAAGACACAATTGACAGAAAACTCATCAACTTTAGATAATAGAATCTTGTAAAGGTGCCTCACAAAATTTCACAAACTATTCATTAAAAAATCCACCAATAAGGAAATATTTTGGCGGACCCCCTGGAAGATTTCCACAGTTTGGGAACCAATGACTAGTATTTTGCGAGAGTAGCGCCTTAGCTCGTGTGGCCACCGAAGCGGGTTGTATCTTCTTCGCTGTCATAATATCATAAGACGTATTCTCAACGAACCCCCTTACGATCATTGAACTCGACGATCTTTCCATCTCTTTTGTCCTTTGGTGATCGGCGGATTAATATTCTCATCACACTTTGTCACCTGGCTTTCGTTAACGCCCTGAACACCGGTGCAACCAATCCCAAAACTGTTAGTTTTATTGTGTCGGCAACAATGGCCGCCACGCTTCCCACGTAACCTCATCAGTGTTGCCACCTGCTGCGGCACAATTTCCCTCGTGTCAAGGAATGACGGTGACCTGAGGGAAGCTTTGTTCAGGCTCTGTTGTATGCTGAAGAAATATGTTGTTTTGCATGGAGACTTTGGGCCGGTGATTACCATATGGTGCCCTCGGTCGTTTTATATTACGTTTAATTGGTTTATTATTATTGTTCTTTCGCACCAAGTCTTATATTTACCGGTCAGGGCTAACCTCATTTAAGGTGGGAGTGAAGAGAACTCGAGTTAAGGGCCACATTTTTGCTGTTTTTTCTAGTCAAACTTTTTTGGCCATAGTAATTAAACTATTTCTCCAGTAGATACAAATAGTTTATTTTCTTCGCATGGTGGTTGAATATCTGTAAAGTGTGTCCTGTAATTTAACGACAACTTTTTCTCGTCATTTATAAAGTTTCTCATCTAATGCCGCTATGATCATGACAGATATTCAAAAAATGTTGAGATCATCATGTGAAGAAAATTAAACTCTTTGCTTCTTTTACTGGAGAAATATTTTGGCCAAAAAAAGGGTTTTGCTATCAAAACTGCAAAAATACTGCCCTTAGCTCACGTTTTCTACATCCCCACCCTAATTAATCTAACAGGTTAGGGAAATTTAATCTGTTTTTAAGGAGAAGGAGAAACCATTTAGTATAAAACCACCCTTCTTTAATTCGTGAATATTCAAACTGAGCTCATGATCAATAGTGATTTAGTCTAATGAGAGATTAATGTTCATAGATTCAGTCAAAATATTATAAGAACATCTGATAGCTAAATAAGCTTCTATATCTACTTTCACGTATTCATTCGTCAAGTCATATGATCTGCAAATGTCAATTTTGATATATATTATCAATACATGTAAAATACCAGTAATAGTATTGCTGATTGAAAAACAAACCGTTGTATTTTAGAAAAGGTTATTTCTACAAAATTCTACTTTAGTTTGGACCCCCCAGCGTGTCCCTTTTTAATATCTTATATATAGTTAAATCATAATTAGTGAACGAAAGTAATGTTCTGCTCAATAAATTGATAAAAAGACTCTTTGATGGATACATCTATCTAAATACATTTATTCATCAAAAATGATTTTTACCAATTTATTGAGAAGCATCTTACATATATACATATATAGGCCTATTTATCTTCATCAAAAAATCTTTTTATTGAGAGGTATATTAATGTTTATCTTTGAAACTTCTGAAAATCTGAAACCAAGAACTGAGTCAATGCAAAATAATATATGAAAGTCACTTTAGTTCATAAGATCACCTCGAATCTACGCGCGGATACTTGAGCTTGTTCAATGAAAAACCCACGGCATTGTTGTAAGAACAAAGTAATAAATTCCGCTCCTCCAACGTTTGTAGTTTTACTGCCTCGTGTGGGATTATGTAAATGGCTTATGGACCATGGGCTCTCGTGAGACAAGGTTTTCTATTACTACAACATCCTTTCAAGGACGTGTTGTATTATTGCGGAGATTTGTGTCGTCATAGATATCTAGAGTAGTTTTAAGGAGACATTACCCGCTTTGGTGGTCGTATGGTCTAACGCGCTACTCTCGCAATAGATTAGACTGCCGATGATGAAGAGATTGAGGTTCGAGTCTCGGTCGAGTGTAGGCCTAACGAGGCTGTTTGTTTTTTTCAAAATGGTTTTAAACTCTTCCTCCACGGGTACACTCCTTCTAAATACAACCGTCTTAACCCCTAAAACCATTAGCGTAATTAGTACATAAGCATGTAAGCCAAACGGGTGGTAAAATGTTTGGTAATAACAAAAAACATAGCCCGTGAGTCATCATCTGATAATATATAATACTCACTTTGCAAGTGGATATAAACTAATGTAATTCCAGAGCCGTTTTTTGATAGGTCTTACCGTTTAGCCACAAGAGACCTCCAAAGAAAGGTCCGCACCGACTTTAAAGTTGCTTCGACATTTTGAATATTTTTTTCAGGGGGTTAAAAATTAAAATTTATAATTGGAATTTTCCCGTCCGTTACGGGCTAAAAGCTATAAGTTTGCCAAATTTCAAGTTTCTAGCTCATCTGGAAGTAGGTAAACATTAATGTCAGTGAGTGAGTCAGCCGTGTGTCTTTATAGTAGTATAATAATTATTCTAATGGGGTATGGATGAGGAAGGAAGCATTTTGAGATGATCTACGCTCATTTTCGCGCAAGGAGAGTGGTAAAACATTCAGATAAACTAGCCTCAATAGATCCAACCGTGATTCGAACCCCGATCTTCCCACCAGCAAGTCAGTCTAAGACGATAATGTCGCATTAGACTATTCGGCCACTGAAGCGTCTCATATGTACTAACTACGTTAATGTGTTGAGTATTATAAAAGTTGAATTAATGTTTTATTTTGATTAGTTCAAACACTAGTTAGAGATGGATATGTGTATATTATACAGTAGCCCCACGACTTCTTTGGTGCTGACTGACAGCTCACAGCTGACTTCTGACAGTCAACATTTAGGTATATACCCAAATTTTGACCGTCAGAAGTGACAGCTGCTAAACACATGTTTTTGCAGATTATATGGTTCGGCGTAGAGATACATAATTTGGTCTGGTAACTTCTCAAAGCTGTCAATCAGCACTAGAGAAGCCATGAGGCTACTGTACACATATATCTTTCTTAAGAGGCTTTTTTTGACAAAATAAGGGGTTTCAAGCCAGCATTATTTTGTTATTTTGTTTCACATTTTGCCATTTCCTTTCTTTATTTATTTATTTAGCACTGCGTCTTATTACCCGTTCGGGATATACGCTTAAGTACTAATTACGCGAATGGATCAGGAATTGGGAAGGTTGAATTTAGTGGAAGTAAACCCGCATTTGCGTGGAGGAAGAGTGGAAAACCATTTAGGAAAAATACACTTCCAGTTCACTCGAATGAGATTCAAACCTCGATCTTCCCATCATCGGCAGTCGAACTCAACACGACTAGCGCGTTAGCTAACTACGCCACCGAGGCGGGTTATGTCCTTTCTTCATCGTGAACTTACAATCATTATTATTATTAGCACCGCGTCTTACTACCCGTTCGGGTTATACGCACTTACTCTAATGTGTAATGGTAGGGTGATTGTGAGATGAAATGGAGGACCTACAGTTTAACGTGGGATCCGAACCACGGCGGAGGCCTGGCATTCCCCACATTCACAAGATGTCTTGTCAGAGGTGAAGGAAGGGTTTGGTAAACTTACAATCCTTTTGAATTGGAGACCACGCCATCTTTGAACTATCATAAAAATAACTACCTTATCTGGACACGAGTGACAAAGGTATAGCTGAAATACATATTTATTATTTAATACAACTTGTTGGTTAGCTCTTGTTCCTTTTATTTATACTTCACTGTTAAAGTTGTCACATTTGGGTTTCATAATATCACATATTTGTAAAATGTACACTTTGAATTGTTTTTATATGCTTAAAATAAGCATTATCTATAGACTTATAGACCCGCTTTGGTGGTCGCATGGTTAAACGCGCTACTCTTGTGTTAGACTAGACTGCCGAAGACGGAGAGATCGGGGCTCAATCTCGGTCGGGTGTACTGAGGGGGGTTATTCCTAAATGATTTTCCACTCTCACGACAGGCAAATGTGAGTACACTTCCACTAAATCAAACCTTTCTAATCCCTGACACATTAGCGTAATTAGTCCATATGCATATAACCAGAATGGCTAGTAAATCGTGGTGTTAAAACACTATTATATATTTTAGTTTTCATTTATACTTTATGTCTAGTTCTACAAAATAATTGAATCTATAAAGTAAGTTTTATCATAAAGTTTATTGAAGTACAGTTTTCCGCGAGCTTCACTTGACAACACTGAAGTTGGGATCAGTTTTATGATTTATTTATTTTAATTTTAAAGATTATTTTCCATTTTTTTTATTTTTCTTAACACGGTGGAACGGCTTCATTTGTCTAAATCCCACTTTTTTTTTTAAATGAAGGCCACACGATACCGCACCACGCGGCGATGTCCTACTCTATCTGTATTATTTACCTGAAATAGGTACTACCTGTGCGGTAGAACGGGATCTTAAATGATTAATGTATTTATTATAAATATTGTTTCAAACATGACAAACCATACTTTTACTTTTTCGCTATCTTATATGGAGAGAAAGTATTGTGATCGTAAAACAAAATCGAACTCAAGATTTTGATTTTTGACTTCTCATGACCCCCCTCCCCAGAACCCTTAAAAGTGGTAATTGCAATGCCGTCTGTTTGTGTACCTTTTTAACCCCAAAATTAGGAGTAGTTTAATAAAAAGTCAAAAGAGAAAGAATCGATTTTCTCAAAGTCGGCTCTAACGATTTTGATTAAAATTCTTATCTAGGTGATAATTAAGATTATAAATAAACTGGCTATTTTCATTTTACCATGAAAATGACTTTTAGGGTACTTTACGGAAGCAGAAACTTCCGTATCTCTGCAACTATTTAAAATACTAAATAACTTATCATTGTAAAATTGTAGAACTATTAAAAATAACAAACTTTCATATGAAATATATTTTTATAAATCCAATAGTTTCTAAAATATTGGCAAATATATTTATAAAATTTTGTGAGCTTCAGCTTTAAAGAAATACTACTTAAGTTTCAAAGCAATAATTATCTAATGCCATAGAGTAAGAAATGAGTAGTCTTTTAAAAAGTTTATGTTCTCTTTCTTTTAACCTTTTAGGGGAAATGTTTGTACAACAATGATCTATCTCCTCCATTTTAGACTTATTGGTCAATATTTACATTTTTTTATTGGTCAAAATTTATAAATGAGGAATTTAATATCAATGCGATTACCTGAATATGTGCAACACCTAATAAAGCAATAAAATTTTAACTGGAAGCAGAAATTTTTACACGATGTGTTGACCCTTGTGGACCCAATATCGATCTTTTTTATTGGTCCAAACATACAAATGAGGACATTAAATCCCTAAAATTAAAATAATAAAATTTAAAACTGGGACTCAAAAAATGTTTTACGTAAGTATAGTGCAATTTATGCTTGGGTATTACTAGTGTATATTATTTCGTTTCACATATATTACGAGTTTTGAGTAAATATCTCAATTTATAAACAATACAGCGAGAAATTCCGTGTGGAGTTCCGTACCATTTATTTTTATGTGTAAAACTTAACTGTCTTTGATATATAATACAGTTATTCCATTTAACATATTTACTGTCTTAGAACATAATCAACGAATATATCATGACTGCTTGATGTGCCTCAAAAACGTATTTTAATGTCACAAGCTATAATAATTATTTAATTTATAAATACTTTCTTATCAATCTCCTTAGCCAAGATCAAAATATTTTCTGTTTTTTTTTAGCATTGCGTCTTACGATGCTACTATCAATTCGGGTTATACGAATCTGTACTAATTACGCTAAATGTGTTAGGATTGGGGGAGGTTAAATTCAGAGAAAGTGTAGCCACATTTTTGTGGGGGGTTAGTGGACAAACATTTAGGAAAATCACCCTAAGTACAAATGCCCGGGATTCGTAACTTGATCTCCCAGTTATCGGTAGTCTAGTATATTGCGAGAGTGACGCTTTAGACCATGCGACCTCCAAATAACTTTTTTTTTCTCCTTCTGAAACTAAACTAGGTATAGGGTTAAGGTGTGTCATTTCCTATCTCATTTTGTTTCAAAGGAATCCTATATTTAATTTCAAATTAAATATGTGTGCATTGCTTAAATTGACAGATTTTATTACAGATGATTTATTCCTATATTAAACCTAATAATAAACTTAATAAACTACCACTTATACAATAAATTAAATAGATTTATAGCAATACAAGTTATATAAACACAAAATTAGTGATGCATTGGTGCTAACACTTTTTTAAACACAGTAGCCATATAAGGATAAAGCTTTGATCTCAAACATACACAGTATGGTAGACCTATAAGGATAGAGCTTTGATCTCAAACAATGGGGTCGCGACCCCCTTTATATTTACGGTGCTGGGTGGGGTCACAATGTTTTTAGGAGCTATAGCTACATATTTGTGTGTGTGTATATATATATTACATTATTACAACAGTATCACTTATAAGAGAGGGAGTATATATATTTACAGACACACACACACACACACTCCCTCTCTTATATATATACTCCCTCTCTTATAAGTGATACTTATATATTTATACACTCCCTCTCTTATAAGTGATACTTATATATATATATATACACTCCCTCTCTTATAAGTGATACTGTTGTAATAATGTTTATAGGAAAGAGCAATATTCAAATTGCAAAGGAAGAGTTTAAAATAGGAAGTGTTTTTGAATTTTTCAAAGCAAAACTATTTTGGCCAAAACAAAGAAAATATTGCTTCAGTACAAATATAAAGTTTAATTTTCTTCACAATATCAGTCATAAGCATTGCTACATTAAATGACAAACTTTTTAAAATAAGAGAATAAGTTGTCATTAAATTACACGACACCCTTGAAAGATATTCAACAACGGTTAATATCACCATGTGAAGAGAGTTAAACTCTTTCTTTGTATAGAAGCATTATTTTATTTAGTTTGATATAAAAAAAGGTTCTGTCATAAAAACTGTAAACATATTCAGCTTGTCTCACGTCCCCTACAACGCCACCCTCAGTTCCTTATGGTTATCCTGCTGTAGCACTACATTATTATTATTATTATTATTATTAGCACCGCGTCTTACTACCCGTTCGGGTAATAAGCACGTATGCTAATGTGTAATGGTAGGGTGATTGTGATATGAAATGGAGGACCTTACAGTTTAACGTGGAATCCGAACCACGGTGGAGGCCTGGCATTCCCCACATTCGCAAGATGTCTTGTCAGAGGTGAAGAAAGGGTTTGGTAATCAGATAAATTTATGCCGGGACCGAGGATTGAACCCCGGCTGCCAGCACAGAAGGCTGATACCTTTGCCCTAGACCGCCAGGTCACCTGTAGCACTATACTTGATGACTTAACCTAGTGTGATAGTCTAGTGCAGGGGTGTAGCTAGGAATTTTTTCGGAGGGTAGGGTGGGATATGAAACCAAATTAAGGCAAATAGACATAAACCCTTAGATTTTGATTTTACATAGAAAATTAATTAATTTTTTATGTTTTATCTCCTGCGGTAGATTTAAACATATTTTCTACATTTAACTTTTTTCCCTTTCAATGGTTATTGAAGGGGGAATTTCGAGAGAGGGGAAGATATAGCCTGTCCCGTCCCCCCACCTAACCCCACTGGCTAAGCGCCCGGTCTAATGTTTTGAAAAGTACCACTACTTACACCCAACATTTTTACAAGGCTTGTTGATTATTTGCTTTTAAACGTACCACTACTTACATCCAACATTTCTACAAGGCTTGTTGATTATTTGTTTTCTCTGTCAACTAACTATAATCACTTTATAGCCCGTTTGTAACAATTTAAAAACTAGGGTTGAATGTATGAAAAGTATAAAGTGGTCTTGATGGTCTTATGGACATAAATTTGTCCCTAAGCCTGCAACATTTTGGGAGCAACTGGCTTAGATAGATAAAAGTATGCATTGAAAAAAACCCCATTCTTTTAAGATCACAATTTTGTCAATTAATTAATCCATTTATATAATGAACTGCTGGAAGTCAAAACCATCCGGTAAAATCTGCAATAAGATGAATCATCAAAAGCTATAATATTAATATATGTCAATGTAAAAACAAAATCTACTTTCATGTACTCATACGCCATACCATATGCTGTTCAGCTCTGCTGTCACTTTTGAAATCCGTTGGCAATTTTGACATTTGCACGTTAAATGTACTCTAGTGTTATTTTGTGATTAGTTGTTACTGCCATTTTTTTTTGCCACATTGATACCATTTTATTATACTATTAATGTTGTTATTGGTATTGATAGTATTTATAAAAATAATGGCAGCTGACGATCACATGACTTGAAATAAATCTAGGGGCTCTTCTAGCCATCAATAAGGTTCTTCCTATGAAAATTGAACTCTAGGTACTCAATAAAAAACAGTCGGGGAAATTATAGTCTAGACCTACACTAAACTCCAACGCTAGTACCAAATTTGGAAATTTGAAATGATTGAATACGTGTACTCGACCATGTCAATATCCTCTCCTACTCCATTCAAACTTGTTTTGTTACTAAAATAAAACACTTAAAAATCGAACATAAACTATATTGACACTGTATCAATTTTTATCACATTGTGTAGGAAGAAATAACTTCAATGTATAAACTTTTAACTATTTATCCGTCACAAAATATAAACAATTTAACGATCTGTATTATTTATGTAGGTACATATCCAAACGAATTCTGTGAAAACATCACCTCATAAAAGTAAAACTTTGTCATCATACAAACCCTGGCCCGCGACTCGAATGCCGCCCACACCCATTCAACCTAAGAGCTGTATATATCGACGAGATTCGCACATCAGCCAATCCCTCGTTCAGCCTGAACTTCTCGTGGCGAAGTTAAGGGTCAGTTTCATAGTCAAATTTAGTACGCCTCAAGAGCGGCGCTACACTAAATACAAGACGACACCTACCTAAACTCGAATGGAATGGGCCGTTTTCGCATAGGAAACTGGCCCATTCCATTCTGGTTTAGGTAGGTGTTGTCATGTACTTAGTGTAGCGCCACACTTGAGGCGTACTAAATTTGACTATGAAACTGACCCTAAGTCTCGATATTGAACCAACCTCTTAGTTAAACAAATAACAAGCAGTCATTTACATTCAATTGGTGTGTTGGTGGAATCCATTGGGCCAAAATTTGGCCCATAATCCTCTTCGGTGGCCGCATGTTGTAAGGCGTCACTCTCGCAATAGACTAGACTGCCGATTATGGGGAGATCGAGGTACGAATCTTGGTTGGTTGTACTGTGGGTGGTTTATCCAAAATATTGTTCCACTCTCCCTCCACGTGAATGCGGGTGCACTTCCTCTGAATTTAACCTTCCTAATCCCTAAAACCACAAAAGCGTACAACCCGAACGGTTGTATGATGCACTGCTAAAAATAAATATAATTGTTTAAGATCCACGTCCTACTACCCGTCCGGGTTTTACGCCTAGGTACTAATTACGCTAATAGATTAGGAATTGGGTATTAACAAGCATCCTGCGTTAGTTTGGGGGTATTATAGAGGATGAGAGTGGATCGAGTGACGATGCAAATATATGAAGGTAGAGTGTGGTATATAAAAAATGAAGGGGTAGGCCATGTAAGACGTGGCTAAATGTTATAGACGAATGTGTGAAAAAAAAGAAACATTGGGAGTTTTAAAAATCAAAGAGCAGTCATGAATCGGTGTATGGATGTTGTTGAAGCGAAGGGATTATGCAAGGATAAGGAAGTGTTGATAAGGTTAGGGAGGATGAATTGGGTGCGGAGTTTTTTTTAACTATTGTTCTCAGTTTCTTGCCTACCACACAAGGGAATGGCGTGATTATGTATGTATGTATGTGTGTGTATGCGTATGTGTATGTGTGTGTGTATGCGTATGTGTATGTATGTGTGTATGCGTATATGTATGCATATGCGTGTATGTATGTATGTATGTGTGTATGTGTGTGTGTATGTGTGTATGTATGTATGTGTGTGTATGTGTGTATGTATGTGTGTGTAAGTGTGTGTGTGTGTGTTAAACAGTGTATTTTTAGAGACTTTATCTAGCAGTGCAAAGAGGTTAGGCCTTTATCTGAAATTCTGAGCCAGCTTTGCCCAGGTTGACCTTTTTAATTATTTACCCGCATAGGTCGTCACGTTTGTTTGTATAATTTTCCGGTGCTGGGGAGGCTGGGGCCAAAATATTGGTAAGGTGTTATGAGGCTATATTTTACTAGATTGTTTCCTACTATTTCTTTACAAAAATGCGGTGTAATTTGATCAAACGTCTAACTACCTAAGTGTATGTGTACAGCCCAGACGCGCAGTAAAATTAGGTCCAAAGAGATCTTATCTGAATACTCTAAAGCTTTTTTTTAATCACCAGGTCTTACTAGCTTTGCAGGCTGTATACATATATGTTAATTACTTAAATGGAATAAGGATGAGGAAGGAATCATTTTAGATGTAATCTCTCCACATCTGCGTGGAAAGAGAGTGGGAAACCGTTTAGGAAAAACTACCCTCAGTATTTCAGACAGGGTTCAACCCCCTGATCTCCCCATCTTCAGAAGGGGTACTAATACTTACTAAGACCAAAATACATCCCTTTGAAATAAGGTTTGTTCACTTTAGTTCGGTGAGAATTAACGACCCTAGAATACTCTCCAATTTTCATACGAAAAACCTTATCTGACTGCTAAATTATTATTATTATTATTATTATTATTATTATTATTATTATTATTATTATTATTATTATTAGCACCACGTCTTACTACCCGTTCGGGCTATACGCACTTACGCTAATGTAATGGTAGGGTGATTGTGAGATGAAATGAAGGGCCTACAGTATAACGTGGAATCCGAACCACGGTGGAGGTCTGGCATTCCCCACATTCACAAGTTATGATTAATACACGTCTTGTCAGAGGTGAAGGAAGGGTTTGGTAATCAGCTAAATTTATGCCGGGACCAGGGATTGAACCCCGGCCGCCAGCATAGAAGTCTGACGCCTTACCCCTAGACCAACAGGTCACCCTGACTGCTAAAGAAGTTAATAATTCAACTTTCACGTATTCAAACGTCAAGTCATGTGATCAGCACCTCTCACTTTTGATAAATATTATCAATACATATAAAATTATGCCAAAAATATTGTAAAATATTGTCATTGTTTTCAAACAAAAAAAAAGTTTGTAATTTTTAGAGGTCTCTTTTTGTCAAATACCTAATGTAACTTATGTGATTCTGATTTTCTTAAATTCAGATAAGCCACACAAGATTTAAGTGCGCTATTTATTGTTAAAGATAGTTTTGTTCAACTACAATTTGCAACTATTAGAAACAGTTATAGTTAGGGATATAGGGAACGCGAGAAAAGGCCAGTGTGTTTGCTGTTTTATAGCAAAAATATGTATATATATATATATATATATATATTTCCAAAATACTTCAATAAACAAATATAGTTTAGTTTTATTCTCAAAGTGATATCAACGGTTGTTGAATATCTGTCACGATAACAGCGGCATTTGATGACCAACTGATTAAATGAAGAGAGAACGTTATCATCAAATTTTAGGGCACCCTTAGATAGATATTAAATGAAGAGAGAACGTTATCATCAAATTCTAGGGCACCCTTAGATAGATAATTAAAGAAGTGTTGAGGTCCCCATGGGAAAAAAAAAATTAAACTCTATATTTGTACTGAAGCAATAATTGATTGATTTTGACCAAAAAAATGTTTATATAAAAACTGCAAAAACACTTAACATTCCTCGCGTCCCTTACAATCTCAAGTAAACTGTTGTCTCTTACACTAATGTAGACCTAATAGTTAAAGCTGTAATAGTACTCCAGACCCACCTCGGTGGCGTAGATGGCTAACGTGCTAGAACCTTGGCGAGATAGACTGCTGAGGAGGGGGAGATCGAGGTTCGAATCTCGGTCAGGTGAACTGGGGGTGATTTTTCCTAAAAGGGTTTCCACTCTCCCTCCACGCAAATGCGGGTTCACTTCCTCTAATTCAACCTTCCCAATTCCTAATCCATTAACGTAATTATTACTTAAAGCGTATAACCCGAACGGGTAGTAAGACGCGGTGCTAATAATAATAATAATAATAATTTATTTTGACATGGTAAATGTGTGGCTGTTACCTAGCACTAACTGTACAGGTACGTGCAGTATCCATGCTCCAGTAAGTGTGTCGTGGCTGTTTAGAACATGACTGTACCGGTAAGCTGGCCAGGTATGCTAATAGCCACCGATTACCGCGGGAAAATGAAAAGCAACGGCTGTGAGAGCGAGACCTGGCAAGGCATGCAGGGAAATGAAACCACAGTGTGGTTGTTGTAGTTGGGACATGCAAGCTGGAAATATCAGTCAAAGTATCGTCCTTGGCTACTACAGGGTGTCAAGAATGTTTGGGGGGATAGCATGAGGTGTATGAATGGGCTCTAGAAGTCATATGATACAAACTTATTCGTTATCTTTAAGCACGCACAACGTTGAGCTAGATAATATTTTTATTTTCGCTTGAAACCCTTTAATACTCTTTATTATTTAAATATATCTTCTTCGGGTGGCAACCTGAAGGTTGGTTCGATGTCTTTCCATCTTGTACTGGGGATGCACTCAGCATATAGGCTGGTTATTGCTCCCTGCACCATCTGGTAGAAATACCACGCTCTAGGGGAGCTCAGAAAGTGGGATGGTTCTCCGTGGCCTTCCCCACCGAATTTCTACGAGTTAGCGCGTAGGGGGCCCACCAATTTTGCAGGAAAGGTATTTTCACATACCTACCAGTGCTCTTTTACATTCTACAATCGACATGGGACCGACGGCTTTACTTCCCCTTAGAAAGAAGTTGTGCTACGGATTTTTATTGCTCAATATTATTATTATTATTACTAGCACTGCGTCTTACTAACCGTTCGGGTTATACGCACTTACGCTAATGTGCAATGGTAGGGTGATTGTGAGATGAAATGAAGGACCTACAGTTTAACGTGGAATCCGAACCACGGTGGAGGCCTGGCATTCCCCACATTCACAAGATGTCTTGTCAGAGGTGAAGGAGGAGTGTGGTAATCAGATAAATCGGTGCCGGGACCGAGGATTGAACCCCGGCCACCAGCATAGAAGTCTGACACCGTACCCCTAGACCGCCAGGTCACCTTTTATTGCTCAAGAAAAATCTAGTGACCTCGGCTGGGTTTAAACCCACAAGCATTGGGTCCTGAGGCACGCACTTTACCCTAAGATCATCAATATTGACATAAATGGCACATGGACAAGGCAGTTGGACCTGTACATTTGGGCTCAGCGCGACAATTTTCTACCACTGAGCTATCCAGATTCTTCCAGTGTCCATGATCTTGTATGGTCCATTATTTTAAAGCACAGACTATGTTGGGCTTGGGAAATAGTTAGCTAGGCACAGCTATCAGCTAACTGATAAGTTCAGTGGTAAAGCATTGGCTTACTGAGTCCGAGGTCACGGGTTCAATCCTCTATCCTAGATATCATTTTACAACGTGTATTTGATGAATATTAGAGAACGTCACACAATCAGTAAATATAATAATCTAACTGTAATGTGCACATTCAGAGTGAACACTTAACACTGCTGCAACTGGACAAAGAAGAAAGCACGGATACTGGTAAAGGTAGAGTTTGAATAGGACACGAATTAATTTACAATTTCAACATAAAAAAAACAACCTTTTTGACCAAAATAAATAAAATATTGCTTCATTATTTACATTTTGTTTTTAACATTTTACACATAATAACCTTAACATGTCTTGAATATGTGGAATGATCATCAAGGAGTTTGAAACTGTCTATCTCTTTATTTAAAAAGTCCTGTTGAAATACCACAATGCTCATGACGAATATTAAAGTACTGGAATTGACTGTTACGTGTAGAAAACTAAACAAAACGTATCTACTTAAGCATTTTTTAATTTTTTTTAGGGTGTCCAGTGACCCGTAAAGCTTGGAAAACAAGGACACGTCAGGGAATTTGATTAAATTTCTGGAATTATTACGTATTCACTTAACAAAATAATCAACTTTTATTAACAATAGTAAAACTAGCATTTTTTATCACACTTAATGCTCACCACGAATCTCTTTTAATATAGTTGCTCCAGATGAACATATGATTAACGTGTCATCCCTCCCCCCTCGCCCCTTTTCGCCTCTACCGCACATCTTTAGCACAATCGTGCGTGAGAATTCGATTATGTTGTAGGAAGAAGAAACTTAAAAATAATGTGTCTCACAACAATTTTAGACTGTACTGATGTAAGGGAAGTTTTTAATGGTGTAATATGATCTTATTGCAATCTTAATTTAATCACACTATCCAACAGCCCAGTTTTTTGTTCTTGTATTCCCAGATATAATTTATATTCAACTCTATACCCCCAAAGTTTTTGGGGCATAATACAAGTTACACATGGTCTATAATCTTCATATGAAATAAATTACGTCCAAAATAGTGAGAAATATATTATGAGTACATTTATTTTAAATTTTACGTTATTTGTACAGTATTACCTGTTAAACTGAATTGTATATCCTTTAATATAAATACTTCTTCAGGCAAATGTGGTATAATATTTCGTTATTTTCAAACAATAACACTTTTATTCATCAGAGACATGTTTCCGCATAAGAACATTGAAATGAACCATTAAATCTGTCCCCCCCACAATGAAGTAGACGATAAACTTAAGCGTCACCTTTTGGTCCTTGGCAATGCGTATGCTTATGTCAATCCAGTATAATATAGAGATCCTTGGTCACCCCCCTCCCCCTCCAAGACCATAAAGAAAATCTATCAATACAGTCCACTCCCCCAAACTGAGTTTTTGTTCCATCGGAACTCTTCAACGAAGGAGCGTGACACGCGCAAGATAATTTTATAAAACAAAAACACTCACAATAAAGAAGAAAAGTAAATTGCTAAAGAATGACAAGACACAAAGACAGCAGGGACGTTATAAAAGAAAAATACTAATATGTAAGGCAAAAACTGCAACCACTGCACCCACTTCGGTGGCCGCATTGTTTAAGGCCCTACTTTCGTAGTAAACTAGAATGCCAATGATTGATTAGGAGATCAGGATTTGAATCTCGGACAGTTGTACTGAGGGTAGTTTTTACAAAACTGTCTACCACTGTTTCTACCCACAAATACGGGTACACTACTTTTAAATATAAACTTCCTAATCCTTTAAACCATTAGAGCAATTAGTACATAAGCGTATAACCCAAACGGGTAGTAAGATAGAGTGCTAAAAAAAAAGTGCAAATGTGTGAGAAGCTATATCTTTGTGACCCTGGCCGTGAGTATAGTGTAAATGTGTGAGAGGCTATATCTTTGTGACACTGACCGTGAGTATAGTGTAAATGTGTGAGAGGCTATAGCTTTGTGACACTGACCGTGAGTATAGTGTAAATGTGTGAGGGCTGTTGATCATAGGCTGCCCGAGAGTATAGTGTCGGTGGCTTCGCCAGAGAAGAAAGGTTTAGTCGAACAAATAGCTGACAGGACCGTGTTCCCCACATGAGCAGGCTGTCATGTGGGACCGGCCATAATATCAACCTTCGTCTAGACACGAGGATTGCGGTCACTGGGCAGTGTCTACGGTGTCCATTCTAGAACGTATTTGTTCATTTACGTCATTTTAGTTCAGACTTTTCTGTCCTATGGGAACTGGTTTTATACAAAAGCGCCCCAAGGACGTAACTAGGGACTTTAAGGAAGTTTTGATGTTTCTGACACCTCCCCCCCTACTCTTCCACCCGCCAACGGATTCTACCCAACAGTGAAGATAAAAACAGTCTACCCGCGTTAGGGAGGCGTTGAATATTTTAAATACAGGTATGAAGAACCCTAAACTATTTCGGATATTAAGAAAAATATGTATATTGGTTCCCAAATTAAAATATACATCCAGAATTTCAAACTTATACTAGATTAACATTATAACGACCTGCATAAGTGGGCCCGTGGACTAAACGTCAAGGTCATTTTATCTGGCTTACTGATGATTGAGAGATCGGAGTTCAAGTCCCGGCCGGGTCACTAAGAGTGACTTTTCCTAAAAAGGATTCAAATTTTCTATTCCAAGAATTTACGAGTACATTTATTCTAAATATTAACCTCCTCATACCTACAGCATCAAGGTAGCTAAGGGCAAATAACCGGGAAGAGTAGTAAGATGAGGGGAAAATAACACTAATAGGTGGGGTCTATATATTCCTACGCCAAGCCATGTGCTATTAAGCAGTCACTTTTGATCCGCTTATGTCATCTTTGATAAAATGTAAGATCAGTTTTGTGAGATTCGATCACTATTTGGTTACTATCTACATTTATTTTGGTATATTTTCTAAAAGTAAATTATCCCGAATATACTGACATATAATAATTATCACCTCATCTTACTACCCGTTCGTGTTAAACGCTTAAGTACTAATTACGCTAATGGTTTAGGAATTGGGAAGGTTGAATCTAGAGGAAATGAACCCGCATTTACGTGGAGGGAGAGTGGAGAACCATTTAGGGGAAAAAACACTCCCAGTTCACCCGAGCGAGAATCGAACCTTTATCTCCCCGTCCTAGGTAGTCTAGCTTAACACGAAACTAGCGCATTAGCTAACTACACCACCGAGACGTGTTATCCAGAATAAATTGAGTCTTTTTGAGAGCAAAGTTACGAAGAGTTATAGAACTATATTCGTAAAGTCTGTTCAGCGTAGGAATTGTTTTCTGAAAGGCCTTTTCCCATACCAGAAACCTATTATATAGTAGGATATTGGTAGGAAAAAAGACCTTACAGAGAGTAATTCCTACCGTGAATGTATTATATAAAAGGGATGAACAAAATAATGTAGAAAAGTTAGATAGTGAAGTAAGGTCTACTTCATGGTTTGTATGCATCTCCAAACATATCAAGGCATACAGGTTAAGCTGGGTTGATTATGTGCGATGATAGGCGTGTACACAAAATATTAATATGGGAACCTGAAGATACCAGACATCCCAGATCCCTAGGATACAGTCGGCTCGAAATCGTAAATTTACACGAACACTATTGCAGATCATTTTTGACTAAACACTAATGTACAGTAACCCCGTGACTTCTTTGGTGCTGACTGACAGCTCACAGATGACTTCTAACAGTCAACATTTAGGTATATACCTAAATTTTGACCGTCAGAAGTTGACAGCTGCTAAACACATGTTTTTGCAGTTCATATGGTTCGGCGTAGGGATACATAATTTGGTCTGGTAACTTTTCAAAGCTTTTAGCTGTGAGCTGTCAGTCAGCACTAAAGAAGCCATGGGGCTACTGTAGATAAAGAGTTAATAAGGAGTTCCTAATACTGAACATTGTTGAAATATTAATTGATATTTGGATAAAAACTGCAGTGAAAAAATTATTGATTAATGTATTCACAGATAAGTATTGAGTACAGATATTCGTTCTGTAATAATAAGGACATACTGTAGCTATTAACAAGAAACATTGTCGTTTTGTCTTCCATCGTCAAAACAGAAAATTTCGAGTAATCATTCAAATACCAATGCACTACACACATTTCTGGCATATCTTGGTCTTTTCTTTTCCCTTTGACTTCCATACCTCGCGCGAAGCGGTAGCTTAGTTGAGTCTACTATGATTAACTCTTTTAAAGAAAGTTTGGTTTGTCATCACTCACCTCAGTGGCGTAGTTGGCTAACGCGCTTGTGTCTTGAGCTCGATTGCTGAGGATGGTGAGATCTAGGTTCGAATCTCGGTAGGTGAACTGGGGGTGGTTTTTACTAAATGGTTTTCCACTCCTCCTTCACGCAAATGCGGGTTCACTTCCTCTAATTCAACCTTCCCAATTTCCTAATCCATTAGAGTAATTAGTACTTAAAGCGTATAACCCGAACGGGTAGTAAGACGCGGTGCTAAATATTATTATTTTGTCAGGCTAGGGATTTGATGGAAGTGTCTCATATTAGGATTAAATGGCGGGATGGGGTTCTGACCGCCATGAACTATCGAGTTTCGTAAAACCAGACACATTAATTTAGCTCTTTAGCTTTTGTCTATAAATGTATTATAATTATGACAATGCAAATATTTATATATATGTGATGAATGTCTATATACATTAAGGTAGTCGAAAGGAGCACGAGTAATTATACAGTTTTTATAGATTTACATTTCTTCGGCCAAAATAAATCCAATATTTCTCCAGTAGCATTCATAGAGTTTAGTTTTCTGCACATGCTTATATCAACAGATCTTGAATATCAGTCAAGGGTGTCCTGGAATTTAGTTAAAACTTTTTAAATGAAGAGAAAATGTTTTGACAAAATTCCAGGACACCCCTTGACGTATATTCAAGATCTGTTGATATAAATATGTGCAGAAAACTACTCTCTAAGTTGTTACTGTTATTTGATTTATTTTGGTCAACAAATGTAAAAATACTTGCGATCCCTTCGACCGCACCTTAATTTAGGTTCAACTGTATGGGTCATTTTACTGCCCATATAACAAATAATTTTTGACGCAAGGTTTTGTTCATTTACTAACCGTTAATTGTGTTGTTTTTAACGTACTCCACATCTTACTAACCATACTTACCATAAAACATGGGTTAATAACGAGAAAGATATGTTTTAGAGGAATTGTATCAGAATTTCCTGGAAAAGAGGTGAATAACATTTAGTTAAAAATCATATTATTTTATTACATTCGATTGGATTCGAGCGCCAACCCACCTTTAACCATAAAACCAGACAATACGCGACTAACGTCTTTGTACACATGCCCACAGGCGCAGGAAACAATTTGTTTTCTCAGTTTAATACATTTATTATTATTACTTATTTATTGGCTTTATAATCAAACTTAGATAGGTTAAGACCAATAAAATATTATTTAACACAAATCCAAGCGCAACAAACATCGCAAGGTAATATAAATAAAGGCAATATAATGAGTGACATACAGAATAATTGAGATAGAAAGTTAAACCAGTTTTAAATGGTGTAAAACAAAACATAATAAGAAAGTTTAAAGACATCACATAAAGTGTCGATATGAGGCTGAGAAAATAAAAGAAGCTGGTTATATTACAAAGTGTCAGAAAATTGACTAAAAAATAGTCTAAATAGAATTGTGTAATTTTGCTTTGCACATTAAGGATAAAATTAAGTTAGCAAAAACAGTAGATCAATTATAAATGTGTGATTATTTATTTTAGCTACTCTTCACTTTAATTCTACTGATTTGTAGGATCACCATAGTAAGATCTATATATAACATCTATAGGAAAGGTACCCACCTCGGTGGCGTAGTTGGCTAACGCACTTGCCGTGTTGAGCTCGACTGCCGAGGACGAGGAGATCGAGGTTCGAATCTCGGTCGGGTGAACTGGGGGGAGGGGGGGTTCCTAAATGGTTCTCCACTCTCCCTCTACGCAAATTTGGGTTCACTTCCTCTAATTCATCCTTCCCAATTCCTAATCCATTGGAGTAATTAGTACTTAAAGCGTATAACCCGAACGGGTAGTAAGACGCGGTGGTTAATATATAATATAGGAAATGTATAATGACAATTTGTCTTATGTTGACTACTTAGAATTTATAATTAGTATATGTTGTTACGTCATTACTACTATGGATGACCTGCCAGGTCATAAACCTAAAGTATATTTCAGTGGCGTGATGTGGCTTCTAACCAGGGTAAGGATATCGTGTTAAAATTATGCTTGATTTATTGTTCTCATCACTCAGTAGAATGTTAAATGGCCAGGTATCAATGGAAATACTTTCCCCTTTGAAGTATGTGGATGATTGATCATATGAGTACAAGTTCTTCTTACCATTTAAATATCTTTGACACACCACTGTTACACTAATCTTTCTTATATATAAAATTCTCGTGTCACAATGTTCGTTCCCGTACTCCTCCGAAACGGCTTGACCGATTCTCATGAA
>CABFOV010001819.1:91518-102841 GCA_902141375.1 Timema poppense | reverse complement strand
GACATACTTTTTTAGTCAGGAATTTTAGGAAATGATCAGGGAAAAGGTCGGGGATTTCATTGGTCAAGTTGAGTAGACACCATGTAATGCTCAGAAATAATAATAATGATGATAATAAAAGGCTGTTAAAATAATATAATAAAACACATGCACGATCAGGCCATGTTCAAAAATAACTAAATGCCATCCTGAAACCGTTTCTTTCCCATCACATGCTAATACATTCATCATTTATATATATTTCTCGATTGACAAATATGTTAATTTGAATTTAGTCTTGATTTAGGTTGTAAATGGAAATACATTAGTTATGGCCCTAACTTATATTTTCTTGAAAAGCCAAACATTTGTATTTTATATGCTTAAAATTGCCAAAAGATTTGATTAAAAACATTTAGTATTTTATCTTTTCTTTTGCAAAACATAATTTTATTCATAAATACAAAATGATATTTAAAATATGCTAACAATTATAAATAAGCGACCAGATTAAGCTAGACTTTAGGGACATAATTCCTTCGAATACACTTTGGCTGTCAAAAAGCTAAATTAAATTCTACAAATTAAACAAAAAAATAACAAAACATGTGCTTATGATTATAAACAAACAAATGTAAAATTTTTAACTGAAAACGTATAATTAAAAAATTAGCCTTTCTCAGTATTCAAAATCACACAATTTGCGAATAAATCTTAATGTGAACAGGTTTGAATAATATTTAAAATATAAAGCCAAGTCCTAATAATAACATATGTGAAAATGTGTGTTTTTATCTTTTCTGTGTGATGATAGCTATATGCTATAAAGGTATATGTTTGACCACATATATACATGTTCTGGTTTAATTAGTATTTATACTTGAAATCATGTTTTTTCCAAATCCTTATCATATTGTAACCACATCATTAGATTAAAAAATGCAACTACAACATAATAGTTTACATATCACAATAAATTGGCTCTTGTAGATACATTTTAGATCTTGACTTTATTTAATAATAAATACAATATATGCATATGGTTGAACAGGAATAAATATATTGTTGCAGTCTTAGTAAGTGATTAAACTGAATCATGGCTTACAAGTTATATAATTAATATATAACTATTATCTACAAGTTTATATTTTCTTATGCCCTTCTAAACATAAATTGACCTATATGTAAACATATTTAGTTTTAAGAATGTGAATTTTTAATTATTTTTTTTAGTGTTGGATGCTCTGGAACAAAGAAAAATATAATTCCCTTTCTTCACCTTACACTGATAACATTCTCACAAAATCATTACAACATCAATTATGTCAAAAAGTACCCATTGATGTTGTTTACACTTGGGTCAATGGATCAGATCCCATTTTGATCAAACAAATTGCAAAATATAGAGATGCATTTTATGAAGAACTCTCCAAGCAATGTCCTTATTCAAGTTGTGTACCTTCACATGTTGTTGCATTGAGGTAAGATGGGCTAGATCTCACATCTCATTAAAAAAAAAATAATTCCTTATAAGAAGGCTCAGCCTTTAGGCATATCTTTGATAAAAAAGCTTTGTCTAGTATTTCTTTAACATAATTTATGATCACCATTAATTAGCCTTATAATATTTAGTTTTGCAACTAGGTTATGCTTTAATAAGTTTGCATATACCATAGTAAAAAATTCGAAAACGTTATACAAGTAAATTCACAAAATGACACATGTCATCAAATCATTTATTTTTAGAGCTTTCAAATCTTTTTATTTTCACACAAGTGGTGACACTGCTAAAACACAACATATGTATGTATAAACAAATAAATAAAATAAAGCGGCATTTGTCGGCACTTTTCACACCTTTGATGTCATGTTGATATTGATGTTAGTTGATGCTGTGCATTTATAGTTAATAAAAACAGTAATTTTGCTAGTTTACTTTTATGTCATTTTTATTACAAGAGAATGTACAGTAGTAGTGCATCTTTGCTAGCAATTACTGTATATTCTTTTCTTTTTCAAGCTTGGTTATGTTCAATAAGATTTAAGATTCAACTAAGACATTCGATGTGGGTTGATCTCATAACCAGGATGTCAAATGCATGTTTTAGGAATGAAACTCTCTAATACCTCAAATTCTACTTTATTGAAGATATTTGAGATTGTAAACAGCAACATTTTTGATCCTTTTAGCGAATGAATTAAAAAAAAGACAAACTGTATTATATGAAAATAATTAAATTACCCAAAAAGTGTGCTCTTTGTTCCTTATAATGTAAAAATTATATGCCATTATATGCCAATTAATTATCATCTGTGATACCCACCTCGGTGGCATAGTTGGCTAACGCGCTAGTCGTGTTGAGCTCGACTGCTGAGGACGGGGAAATCAAGGTTCGAATCTCGGTCGGGTGAACTGGGGGGGCGGTTCCTAAATGGTTTTCCACTCTCCCTCAGTGCAAATGCGGGTTCATTTCCTCTAATTCACCCTTCCTAGGTCCTAATCCATTAGCGTAATTAGTACTTAAAGCATCTAACTCGAAAGGGTAGTAAGACGCGATGCTAAATATTATTATTTATCTGTGATGTCACACCATTACTAAAAAAATGGTTTTGTTTGTGGTGCTGATTTCTTTTACAAAACATTTTCATTTTCTCCATAAGTAAATGTGCTTGCCACTAGGTTACTTTATCAAGTTGGCCTCACTGGTCTTGGGGTAAAGTGTGCGCCTCAGAACTTGATGTTCATGTATTCAAACCCATACGGGTTTGCCAGATTTCCTTGAGCAATAAAAATGTGTAGCACAACTTCCTTCAGAGGTGAAGTAAAGCTGTCAATCCCATGTTAAAGAACCCTCGAGGGTATGTAAAATACATTTCCTGGCAAAATTGTTAGGCCCTCTCGCGCATAGAAATTCTCATGTGCAGATATATAATCAGTCAGTTCAGAAAGTGCACGTTAAATACCTCAAGTAAAAATAAATATTTTTTCAATATAAAGTGAAAAAGTGACTACCATTTGCACTTATCATATCTTATATTCTACATAAATTGGTGTAGGACTAAAATTTTATCTAAAACTATGTTTCTTTAAACAAAATATAATAAAGGAATAAAATATGAGCAAAAATTTTACATTTTTTTAAATGCTTAAATTATAGGCAGTTTTCCATAATTTCCCAAGAATATAGTAATTTTAGTGCACCACTTTGTTAGATGATTAAATCTTATTAAATTTTGTCACTATAAGGCTTAAGCTGTATCACTGGATTATAAATAAAATATTTACTAATAAGTCTACCAAGTGTGTGAAATTTAAAACATTTAATAAGAAGGTTCCTTTACATTCATTATTAACTTCTTTATTTGAATAAAATAACTGTGAAATAATATATTTATGTGTGTCATTTTGTTTGTTTACTTTTTTTTTAGAATTCACTTTTTAATTTCTTCACTTACACAAACAGTGTATATTAAAAAAAAATTGAATTTTGATTTGAGATTGGAAAGAAAATGTAATTCAAATTTGAGAAATATATGGTTCAATCTCATATTATAGATGTGCATTCACACGCACACACACACTCACACACACAAGCATGTGCACATGTGAATGACCGTGGGCACACACACCAGGCTGTCTACCATCCAGGAAAATCAGGGAAAATGGGAATTAGCTGGGAAATTGAAGTGATCGGCAAAAAACCGGAATAAGTTGAGAATTTGTTAAATTACAATAAAAGTCTGGGACAATGTGGTTTTAATATAAATATTAAACATAATAATCATTAAATCATTAAATTATAATGTGATTCAAACTGTCTTATTTTGTTTATAGCTGGGGAATATATTTTATAATTCCTAGTAAACAATGTTAATACAAATTTAAAAAAACATTTTTATTTAAATTTTAAAACTTATTATTATTATTAAAAACATGGGAGGTGGAAGGTGGGGAAGGGGGGGGGGTTGAGGTGGAAGGATTTGAAATACTTTTTAGTCGGGGAATTTTAGGAAACGATCAGGGAAAAAGTCGGGAATTTTATTGGTCAAGTTGAGTACACACACACACGGCTTAGGTAGATCTTTTTGATAATAACACTGTAGATATTTTATTCTGAAAAATGAAAAATTACACCTGGACACAGGTATTGAACCTGGGACCTTTTGATTTTTGTGTCCAGGTGTCATTTTTCAATTTTCAGAATATGATATCCAGACGCAAGTAAATCCTCACTAAAACAAATATAGTAGCTTTGGCTATTTCATTCTTAAACTGTAGATATTTGCAAATCAGAATGGGGTTTTATTAAATTTCTTACTATCACCATGTCCTACTACGTGTTCAGAATGTATGTGTATATGATAACTACTCTATTGGGTTGGGATGAGGGAGGAAGCATTTTAGAAGTAATCTTATTTTATTGGTGTGGAAAGAGAGTGGGAAACCACTTAGGAAAAAAACACTCTCAGTAAATATGATTGTACTTAAACCCTGATATTCCTTTCATCAGCATGCCAGTCTAACACGAGAGTGACACCTTAGACCAGTGGTTCCCAACTTGGGGGTGATCGCCCCCAAGTGGACGATTTGGGTTATCAGGGGGGCGATTTGGGGGCGATGAGTATTCAAAGGGGGAAAAAAATTAAAATAGTACTGTACAGTATAAGTTGCCGGGTAGCACGAGTCACTGGCTATTCTCAGCCGGCGAGTTCACTGCACTCACCCCTTTCCACAGTCCCCACTGGCTGTTGCTCAGCCCCCTCCCCCTCCTGCCATCACAACATACTTGCCATTGACCTACAGTCGTCTTCAGTCTTCACTAGCCTTTGTTGCCTCACCATCAGTTTTTGTGCTTTGTTTTTAAGTGTAGTTCATGCGCAATGGATTCAAAAAAGAAGTGTCGTCAATACTCAGCTGAGTATTTAAAATTCGGTTTTATTCGCGTCACCGCAAAATGTGCAGTTTCCACATTGTCTTTTGTGCGATAAAACATTTACTAGTAATGAAGCCATGAAGCCTTCACAAATGAAAGATCATTTCTCAAGAGTACACAGTGATAAAGTGAGTAAACAACTTAGTTATTTTCAACACCTCAAAGCTAAAGCTGTTAAACGGCCTGATGTGACTGAATTATTTTAAAAAAACGAGCAACCGATCTTATAAAGGTCTTCCTGCTTCTTACGAGGTGTCTTTATTGATCGCTAAATGTGGTAAACCTCACACAATTGGCGAAACTCTTGTTTTACCGGCTACCAAAAAAATGGTTGAAATCATGCTAGGCGAGGACCCTAGTAATAAGATAAGTCAATTGGTTCCTTTGAGCAACAATACTGTTTCCAGGTGAATTTACGGACGTTGAATCCAAACTCACCAATTTGTTGAAAAAAAGTAAATTTGCATTGCAGATTGATGAATCAACTGTGATTGATAACAAGGCAATTTTATTAGCTTATGTGAGGCTTATCAATGAACAAAAGGAAATTACCGAGGAAATATTGTTTGCTAGAACTTTGATCACTGATACGAAGGGATAGTCGATTTTTAAAGTGGTGCAAGAGCTTGCACAATAGACGGTGTCTCCTGCCATGTCAGGTCGTCATGCTGGGTTTCTAGCCCACCTTAAGAAAGAAGTGCCAGAGGTCATCACTATTCACTGTGTTATTCATCGTCTACACTTAGCTGTGAAAAAATTGAGTGGTGTCCTGCATGAAACCCTACAACTGGTTATTACTGGTGTAAACAAGATCAAAGATAATCCCCTCAATGACCGTCTGTTCCGACAACTTTGCCATGAAAATGATGAGGAATTAGAATGCTTACTTCTACATACGGCCGTGAGGTGGCTTTCCAAAGGAAACTGTTTGCGCTGTTTCTTCAAATTCTTTGACACGGTTACTGAGTTTCTCGACACGTCTGATCCTGTTTTAAGTGAGAATTTGAAGCAACACAAGCTGGAACTTGCGTACCTTCCAGATATTTTTGAAAAAATGGACGAAGTCAATATAAGGCATCAAGGTAACAAGATGAACATTATCAAGGCCAAAGGAATTATTTCATCATTCATCGCCAAGTTTGATATTGGCCGTAAAGAGCTGATTCAGTTTCAGACCCTTATAAAGTGTTTAGTGTCAGATAACGAGACTCCTGAACTCCCAGAAGACAAAATCCTAATTTTTACTGATCACCTTGACCAGTTAAAATCCTAATTTTTACTGATCACCTTGACCAGTTAAAAACTGACATGGAATCAAGATTTGAAGATTTGACCAAGTTACAAATTCCGGATTTGATTCTAGATCAATTCTCGTTTGAAGCTGTGGATAAGCTTGATAACTCTTTGCAGACAGAGTTTCTAGATCTGAAGTATGACTGTGAGGCGAAAATCATTTTCAGGCAAAGCGGTTACGAGTTAGTCTGGGTGAAGCTTATGGACACTTATCCACGACTGTGGGGGAAAACTGAACCACTTCTCATCTCGTTCCCGTCAACATATTTAGTTGAAAAAGGAAAGGATTTAGTTCTGTTGTCCAGATCCTCACAAAACAAAGAAATAAGTTGGACATTTGCCTCAAAGGAGACTTGCGCCTGGACTTGACGAACATAGAGCCGGATATTAAAGCTTTAACTGAAATCCACCAAGCACAAGGCAGTCATTGAAAAGCTAAAATAAAACAACAACAAAGTTTTCAAACTTTCATTTATTTTTTCAAATTCTAACTGTTAATTTTCTTAGTTTTTCCAGATTACAATTTAAAAATGAAAACATGCACTCCTGTTTTTTTAAATATACGTCATTGATCTTAGTTAATTAACTCACTTCTTTGTTCTTAAAAAAATCTGTAAAAATGTACATTTTAATTCTTTTTCTATTTTATTTAAGAGTGACCGGATAAAACTGCTTTGGTTGTTTATATATACGGTAGTAAAATTGTTTAAAATAATAAAACTGCTTTATTATTTACACAAATGAAAATTAGGCATACAATGAAAATGAAAAGGGGGCGATAGGTGTTAGTCAACTTCCAGAAAGTGGAGATGGACCACAGAAGGTTGGGAACCACTGGTTTAGACCATTCAGTCACTGAAGCAGGTCAGAATAGTTTAATAGTATAGGGTTATCATAAAAGAAATAGACAGATTCAAAATTTTATAAAACCCAAACGGTTTATATATACCCACTTTGCATCATGTTGTTGAGATCCTGTGAAAGCTTAATGTATTAGTTGGTTCGTTGGCACCACTGCAGTTGGCAATTAGCTAAGATGGCCACCAATGATGTTTAAAAGGCGTATTGTGTGCTTGAATTTACCAAAACCAATTCTGTTAATGTTGGGCAACATCATTTTAGAGCACATTTTGGAAAACTACCACCAACTAGACATTTTATTTATGATTAGCACAATAAATTTAAGATAGTGGGTTGTTTATGTAAGGGTAAAAGTCCAGGTAAACACGCGTGTCAGAAGAACAGGTGGATCATGTTCGCACCACAGACCAACACGGTCTGCAGAAATCAACAACAAGGGCGAGTTTGACTCTACAAATTCCACAACCAACTGTTTGGAAAATTTTGCGGATGCGACATAAAATGACTCCTTTCAAACTGCAGCTATTGCAATTTTTAAATGGCCAAGACAAACTAAAACAGTGAATTTTGCATTGAAATGCAAGGCATTTTGAAGAAGAAGGTTTAGTAAGCTCAACATTCCACATCAGTGGAGAATCAAACAAACAGAATGTTCGAATATGGAGGACTGAACGTCCTAAAGCAACATTGGAGAATGTGAGGGATTCTCCAAAGGTTAATGTGTTTTGTGCTATGTCCCATAACAAGGTGTACACCCCCTTCTTCTTTCAAGCAAACACTAACAGGTGCTTCTTATCTCGACATGCTAATCAATCGGTTGATGCCTCAATTACATGAAAACAGTGACAACTTCATTTTTCAACAGGATAGAGCACCTCCTCGCTGGCATCAAGAGGTTATAAATTATCCAGCGGAAACACTTCAACAGCGCTGGATTGGCCGCGCTACAGACGACAACATGTCACTCACATGTTGGCCACCAAGAAGTACTGATCGAACACCCTGTGACTTTTTTCTATGGGAATGTTTAAAAGACAAGGTTTTCATCCCTCCACTTCCTGTTGATCTGGAGAATTTAAGACGACGTATCACAGCAGCGGGTGTGGGAAGAACTTTACTATCACCTTGATATATGCCTTGTGACAAAGGGTGCACATATTGAACATTTGTAAGTTTCTAAAAAAACTTGAAGAATTTCCCTACAAGAGCATGTAATTTGATTGTTGATAACTTAAATAGTTTTGGTTTTATAAAATAATGAACCAGTCTATTTCTTTTGTAATAACCCTGTATATATTTATTTTATACTTGTTATGTCAGACTCACATTTCTTAGTGTGTTATGGTCAGCGTTCCCCTCTCTTCCATCATACAAGGCCTGTTCAAAAAGTTCCCAAACTTTTTTCATAATTCTTTCGGGCTTACCTACAACTTATTCAGCTTTGTCATCTTCAAAGTACATCCCTCCTTGGTTGATACACTGACCCCAACGCCATTTCCACTTGAAGCACTTCTGATAGGCGTTTTTTGGGATTGTGTGAAGGTAAGCCTGCGATTTTTCTTTAATTTCTTTGTGTTGAATCTTCGTCCTTTAAAAGTGGATTTTAGTTTTGGAAACAAGAAAAAGTCCACTGGGCCCAGGTCAGGTTTTTAGGGAGCTTGGGGAAGTACAGTGATATCCGTTTTGGCGCAAAAGTCATGAATCAGTGGCAATGAATGTGCGAGTGCGTTGTCGTGGTGGAGGAACCAGGACTTGTTTTTTCACATGCCTGGCCTTTTTATTCTGACATTTTCTCACAGACGTCTCAGGACTTCAAGATAAAACTAACGATTTACGGTTTGTCCTTCTGGAAAAAATCGTGTTTAACAACGCCCTCAACATCAAACAAACCTGTCACATGACTTTTACGTTTGACATGACCTGCCGTGTTTTTTTCAACCTCGGCAAATTTTTTCCAACCCACTGTTAAGACTTGGTTTTCATCTCGACATTGTAGCCGTGGACCTATGTCTCATCACCAGTGATGATTTTCTTCATGAAATTTTCATCCTCATTTGCGCGATTCGAAAGTTCCTGGCAAATTGCAACTTGATTGTCTCTCTGATCCTGAGTCAGCAGCCGTGGGACGAACTTTGCAGCAGCACACTACATTTCCAATTTTTCTGTCTGAATGTTGTGACACGATCTCAATGAAATTTTACAGTCATCAGCGATTTCTTTAACAGTCAATCAACAGTTTGAATGGATAGTTCTCCGAACTTGGGACACATGAGTGTCGTCATTTGACGTCGAGGGTGACCCTGAATGTCGATCATCATCATTTGACTGCGGACCATCTTTGGTTCACGTAAACCATTCATAAAAGTGCGTATGACCTAGCCACTGATCTCCATAAACTTGTTTTATCATTTCATGAGTCTCTTTAAATGTTTTCCCAAGTTTGATGCAACATTTATTATTGAAACACTGCTTGTAAAACTCAGCCATCTAAAAAATTGCAAGACACACATAGTAAGATCCTAAACAATAAAATGCAGCGTGATGGCTAACCAGAATAGAATGACGAGGTCAGCGGCATGTTAATTGTGAAGCTTATCGCTATAAAGTGCCACTTATCCTACATTTCTATGACATAGTTTTGATGCGCTATTTAAATAGTCCGGGCACTTTTTGAACAGCCCTCGTATGATACATGAGTAATCTTGATCTTTCAAGCAAGGAAGACATTTCAAACTTACATTTGCTGAAGCGTAATGATACTTGATATCAGAGGCTGTAGATTAATAATACATTCCTGAATACAACCAAGAATCTCTCCCCAACTTCAATCATATCACATTTTTAAATTGCAAGTTTTAAGATATAAGTTCCCTGTAAATATAATTTTTATATGTTACTAGGGGTAATACATTTAGAAAACCAGGTGGGAATTTACATACAATACTAATTAAAAAAATATTTACCACTTGAATAGTAGGGAAAACATATACATTGAAACCCTGGCTTCAGGTATAAATACATGCTACTGAAGCTTATACAGTGTAAACACACTAACAAAATTTAGAGTCATTGCATTAAAGTCGAGCAAAGACATACCCATGATCATATAATGACTTCCAACTTCCTCTCTTGACTACTGTTTTTTAAAAACTCCTGGAACATTAACATAAGCTTTTCCTCCAACTCTCCACTTCAGATCATAGTTGTCTTGATTTTGGCTACATTAATTTGTGATTTGATAAGTGAAGCCTTCCAAGGAACAAATCTTTAGTACAAAAGACAAATCTCTTTTGGATTTTGGGTTTGGAAAATAAGGTAATCAGTCCGCTGTAGTAAATACACTAAATTGTTCTCAAAGATGAACTTGAATGTTTTAAAATGCAAAGAAAAATTAAACCAAACCCTTTTGTCAGCTAATTTATTAATGTAAAGTTAATATGCTGGTGGTAAGAAAGAAATAGCCCTGGTGACAGAACCTGGCATAAAATGGTCTCGATGTCAAATATGTGACAGATCAAAATTTGATTTATTCATTTTATCAAGCCCATGCTGCCATAAATTCAAGTGGAGATTATCATAAAGCCCTCCATGGTAATACAGACTGGTGGCAAGATTTTTGTTGACGTTGAAGGGCTTCTAAAAGCTATTACTGCTCTACACTACTGCTGCTCATGTGTGTGGACATTTGTGAGGGTGTAAATGTGTCTGAATGGCTCTAAATTCTCTGCCCTTCAGACACACCAATTAAGTATTTGGGACTCTTGTTGGCCTGTAAGTAGCCTGAAAATCATACTTCAAATAGCAGGCAAAAGTTGTATTGGCCAGGCATTACTTCATCTTGGTGTTTGTGATCCTTCAACATACTGGTATCAGATATCTCAAATGGTTAATAAGAAGCGAGCACACAAAATACAATTTAGGTGGCCCATTTTTGAACTGATAAATATCACGCTTGTCTAGTTTGGTTTATCGGGGATGGGAGAAGTCAGGGTTCAAATTACGGTCGGATGGACTTAAGAGTGGTTCTCCCTAAATTGTTGCCCACTTTACATACAAATGTGGGTACATTTGCTTTAAATTCTACACTCATCATCCGTACTTCATTAGTGTGATTAAAGGGAATGCCAGGCCTCCACCGTGGTTCGGATTCCACGTTAAACTGTAGGTCCTCCATTTCATCTCACAATCACCCTACCATTACACATTAGCGTAAGTGCGTATAACCCGAACGGGTAGTAAGACGCGGTGCTAATAAT
>CABFOV010001819.1:69957-90742 GCA_902141375.1 Timema poppense | reverse complement strand
TAATGAGCGGTTCAGCTTCAACCTGTTACTTTTATGTTACGGTGATGCGCGCGCATCTTAAAATTTCACTCTCATCATTTTTTCATAACGCGCCTAAAGAAGTATAACTTCAAAAAGTACACACTCTACCCTCTTTAGTTAAATCAAGGTCTGCATAAAACATAGATGTAGAAAGAAGCTAGGTCTTACTTGATCGTATAAGTTATTTACGTTAGATTTTTTTTCTAAAAACTAAGCGCTTAGCTTTTTTTCATTAATTTTTTAGCTAGCTCAGGAGGGTCAACCAACCCTTTTACTCACGCTCCCCTGAATTCCCATCTATGTGTAACGTACACTACACACACTACCTGATCACTACCGCAAGGTTTAAGACTATACAAAAAGTGTATTCATTCAAATGTTTAAATAATATTGGTAAACATTTAAATGTTACTTTGATAAGTCTATATAAGGTAAATAATTAAATTAAAACTGGCCCATAACTTTACAGAACAAGTTCTATTGTGAATGATATTTCAGACTCGTAAAACAACCATTCCACAACAATGTGTTTTCTTGACAAAGCATTTGTAAATTAAAACCTTTCCCTCCCCTAAACACATCACCAGAGCTGGGATTTTATGGAGTATCATATAGAAAAAGACTTGTAAAAATGCAGGTAAATATGTAGCTAAATATATAGTTTCATAAATAATATGTAAGACCATATAAAACAAATTTTTTTCCAAGCAAGTATTATTTACCTTGTTTACAATGTGATTGGCACATACATCGATGAATTACTTGTACTTTGGTTCAAAATTCATAATTATATACATTTCCATGTGTCCTTGGTTCATTAAACACAGCTTGTTAGATATAATATGCTTGCAGACAGGAAATATCCTTTCTACATCACAGGAGCTCACTGGGACCTATTTTAACAGAGGAATTAGAGGGATCTACATCATTTCATTTAAGTACATAGCACAGACTGACACACGTTGAATATCCAGGCTTTAAACATTGCCTGCAACTTAGTAGAAACACTTTCACCATTTTCGTCTTGGACAGCTTTTCAATTGCATTTTCCATGATACCCATAGATTCTTATAGTATAAGTCCAGAAGTTTCCAGTAGTTTAATACCCTTTGGAAGCCAGCCAAAGTTGCACCTGATGTATGCAGTTTAACAGGTCACTTTTGGATCACTGAATACGTTCTGAGTCACACACAAATATCACACACTCATGGGCGAACATAGCCACTACTGACTTCACAGCTCCAAAATACTAATTGTAGAAGTTGGTTGCTTTTATCTATGTTCCCCATTTTGTTAGAATTGGTTACAGGGATAACAGCACATCTGGAAAGTTCTGTTTTTAAGTTTTGACTCATTGTGGGGCTTTCACAAACACTTTCTTTTGTCACCAAAATTAATTTATTTGCTTGAATAACTTTGGCTCTAATGTCTTCTGCAAACACTTTGTTCCAAGAGCCAATCATGTAAGATGGATAGTATCAAGGTAGAACCACTTCAAAGCACTTGCAGCCTTCAGCTTATGCACGTCGACATCCAAATACAAGACAAGGACCCTCTCCTCTTCAACTACCCTCGGCCACAACACTTTCAAACCATAATTCACAAATCTTGCAACATTGGATCGGGATTTAGTAATAAAGCGACTCTTAACATGCCTGATGTAATCTAACGTGACCCATATGAAGGCATCTCCTATGTAATTACCTATGCTTTCCTTAGTTTCTTTATAGCATATTTGCAGTTAATTCTGTCTGAGTGTTGAATTATCAGGAATTTTTTTTTTCTGGCAGTTCTTTTCCAAGAAAGATAAAAATTTAGGCATTTGTAGTTTAAACCATGGGATGTTCACATCCACCATCACACTATACAAGACCTTACAGAATTATTTTCTTGGACTGGAATGGAAAAACCCTTGACCACTTGAGCTGGATTTTTTCCTTATCAATAGTTCATTGGAACATTCCTTTCCGTTATAATATTTAATAAAATGGCGTTTAAAAATAAAAAAAACTTGCATTTGGTACACAAATACTGTATGAAATCCCTAAATATGTAGTTTTATATAAGATATACTAAAAAATGTAAAAATATTTAAAAATGAAAAGAAAATAACCCTAATATAGTAATTTTTAGAATACCCCTTTACATAGAAATCCCTGCTCAACTCAACAGCATTACTCTTTGGGGTCACCTCAACTCCTCACTTTGCACACACCATAAAGATTTTGGAGCCCAGATGTTTTATTTCAAGACTAGTTTTATTTCTTTGTTTATATTCACCCAAATAACACATTTAATATATATATTTATGTTTGTGAAATGATAACTTTTAAAATGTTGCATCCCTAGTATAATGGCACTAAGTGCTAAGTGGGTGGTGCACCAAACTTTACATCTACTACTACTATTTAAATTAGAAAACTTAACATTTCAATTTCACAAGAGATTTATTTAGTAGACATAAAAAATGGTTACATTTTACAAGTTTTACAAATAGGCAGAAAATGATAGCATATTAATTCTCTTCTCAAGTTAAATATCCTTGAGTGATTACTTGATTACTTGCAGTGACCTGGGCAACACAGTGACCAGTCAAGAGGCAGTAGAATTTCTAAAAGGAGAGTAATATGAGAATTAGTTAAAGCAAATATAGAACAAGTTTACAGTATAACATTTACACAGTCTCACTCGACAAGGTTTAGTGTTACTAATACAGTTGGATAGTTGGCTGGTGAATCCAGCTGGATGATGGCTAAGGGCCAGAAGTCATTAAAGTACTATGGCAGGACATTTTCCCTATACGGTACTACCATGCATTCAATAGTACATCAAAGTAATTTAGAACAATCACCAAATTTAAGAACTTATTAACTGGGTAAAACTACTATAATTCGCGCGGACCCAACTATGACAAACAGTCACTTTCCACGGGTTGCGCACCCAAACTAATACCTATAATGAACATTGACTGCTTAGTCAAAACTCTATGATTTACGACTGCACTGCGTAAGGCAGAAGAAAGAAACAGACTTCCTGGTGATAACCATCAATAACAAAGTACTGATGCACATGTCGTTTAGGGTGTCATGAACTATATTACCTTTTAAAGATTTATAGGAACTTGTGAGTTAGTGTACATTTACCACACTAAAATTCACATTTTCCAAGTGAGAGGCACGGCCGTTAGGACCGTGTCTAAAAATACATTAATGCACTCAGCATTTGACTTTAAGAGTCATTAAAATTTTACATGTCCATCGGACAGAAAGGCGAAACATAGTCAAGGTACTTTAGCATAACGAAGTTAGCTAGTTTTGAATTAGCTACTTGGTCTAACAAAATAGAACAAAATTAATAATGCACTCAGCAATTGACTTTAAGAGTCCTTAACAGTTGACTTGTCAATCAGACAGACAGGTGAAATACTTCTAGCGTTAGCTAGTACTGAAGATGAAACAAATGTAATAAAGAGAAACATTTCTCCTGCAAAATTAAAAGGACTTCCAAATTACTATTTACAATATATTAAACAAAATAAAGTATCTTCCTAATACATGCTTGAGGTTAAACGACCCCGGCTGGATACTGATACCCTGGTTAAGTTGTCCTGGTGTCCAGCTCGTTGATCCCGACGATTGATTCAGCACCGTCGATGCTAGGGCGGTGGATCCGTCGTCACGAACTCCATGGTCCTTCTTGGTGTTTTTCTCGCCGGCAGCGCTTCGTCCTAGTTCCTGAGCTTGAGACAAGGTGGTGTGCATAAATGTGCTCAAGGCGCTTACCCTTATATAGCGACAATCAGATATGAACATGAAAAGGGATAACGGAGAATGAATCACGAAGCAGAGGTAAAATAAGGGAGAATGAATGAGAGGGGAAAGAGAGAGAGAGAGAGAAATTGACGAGCTTCCTCTGTCGACCACCAGAGGCGCAGTGTGAGTTGCGCGTTGAGAATGCTGCGTCTCTTCCATTTCGACCCCTTCTTTTCTACTGACCGGCCAAGCCACGCCACGTGGAGCCGCCATAATAGAAAATTCTGTTTTGTGAAATGAGTAAATGATATCTGAAGGCATCTGTCCTTGGGTGAGTTTTATACACATATATCCTGTATCATAATTCATCAGTATTGATTTAGTTATTTGATTTTCACTGTTTGTTTTACGAAAAGACATGATATAGAAGTATATTATTTAAATTATATTAACGGCCACATGGTTAGTTGTAAGTTTTGGGTAGTCCTCTTTTAAATAACTAGGGCCCATATTCACAAATCTTATTCATAACTTTAATAAGATTAGTCTTGTTTTGTGATATCTAGAACCGCAATTATAAAATGTAAATTAATTTTTTACTAATCCACGTGTTTTTGAATGTAGGCCAATACGCCGTTTTTTTGTTAGAGAGTATAACTTTGAGGTAGTTTGGCTTCAATGTCTCTATATAACCCCAACGTGGCACTTAATTACACGAATATTGATGAATAGTTAGTTTTTTCCTTGTAGGTGCTCAATCAATCTGATTGACACGCTACAGTGGTAAATTATAATAGTTTTCTTTCACCTTTTGTACCTTTCTGGAGCCTAAAGTGAAAGTTATAGTACCTCCACTACAATTGACAAACCCATCCCAAATTAGTTTTTGTTGAATTTCATTAAAGTCACCATTGTTTGCCTAAGAAGACCCTTGATTTGAAGTATTATTATCACCGCGTCTTACCACCCGTTCGGGTTATACACACTTACGCTAATGTGTAATGATAGGGTGATTGTGAGATGAAATGGAGGACCTATAGTTTAACGTGGAATCCGAACCACGGCGGAGGCCTGGCATTCCTCACATTCACAAGATGTCTTGTCAGAGGTGAAGGAGGGGTTTGGTAATCAGATAAATCTGTGCCGGGACCGAGGATTGAACCCCGTTGATTTGAAGTAGATTGAGCACTTCTGCCCTTTGCTGTTGTACTAACAAATAAAACTAATTTGTCTCTTTGGTTTGAAACGTTGTTAATCTGCTTATATGGCCATTGGTTTTATGGTGATGGTATTATCTGAACTAAATTTAGACCAACAATTCAGTATCATATAAATTAATAAATTGAAACTAATGATCGTGTCTTTGACACTTATAACCAGTCACTGAGAGCTAAAGGTACAGTAAACTAAAAAAAGCAAATTATAGGGTTGTGATACTAAAATAGAAGTAATTAGTTTACATAGTTTTGATTGAATTGTCTATTTAGGTAACTAATTTATACAGGAGTTCTATAAAACGTTAACCACATTTCTGTCACCCTTCTTTTGAAATGTTTATGTTGTTGTAAAAGAGAATTATATGACCAAAAATATATCCTTTGACTATGTATTCTTAGAGACTTCACTAATGGCGATTTTACCAAAATAGAAAGTTTCCACACTGGTCTTCTTTAAATGTAAAATTTATTTTTTTGGATGTTAATGTATTTCTGTTTTTTCAACAGGAGTTGGCAGACAGATGGAATCCAGCAAAATATTTTAGGATTAATTTCATTTTTATCACCCAAACATTTGGAGAAGGTGTCAGTTCCTACAAAATACAGGGAGTATACTACTCCTAACAACTGGACTCTTATTTACTTTCATTCTGCGAAGCAAGCATTTGAAGCTTCTCAAATTTCCCGGAATTCAGAATTGGTCCTGTTTGAAATGTACAATGCACATTGGACTACAGGTTTGTGCTCAAGTATCAATACTTTACTAATATCGATATTTTCCTTTCAATAGTAGTATTTCTTAACTCGGATTTTTTCCCCCCAATACTTTTACTGATATTAGTACTCACACTCCGGTATCGGATCAGTATCGAAAGAAACAACTTTTTTGTTCTCTTCAGTCATACTGGGATTAAATATTTACTAGGGTAGAGTGTGGAAGAAGGACAAATAACATAATTTCCTAATTCTCACTAATTTTCTGCAGGACAAGCAGGAAGGAACTCTAGCACTCAATCGCTTTCAGCTTATCATAACTCATAGCTGTTCTTTCATCTTGGTTTATCAATACAGTCTGATACCTGATGGGGGAAGTACCCCTTTATCAATGAGCATGGTCATCACAAACTAAACAAAATAAACAAAAGAATCTTTTGTAGCAGAAAAGATTATATGCATTTCGATACCGATACTTACCATTATTGATACTTTTCCTCCAATACATTTAATGAGTACAGTGTTGATACTTTTCTTTTGATATCACATCCCTAAACCCACCCCCTACACATTCTCCCTCCCAAAATAAAACCTCACTTATAAACGTTATCATTGCTCTTTTGTACAAAAAACTTTTTCATCTAACATAAATGTGGGCAAGCGCATGCACACACACATATATTTAATTACAGAAATTAATACACACATTTAATTGATATTTAACTTTGCTACTAGCATAAAATTTACACTCTACTAAATACTTTAGAGATACCGCCTTTACATTTTTGTAGTAAAGGCTCTAAATACCATAAAGATAAATATTTTTGGTAACTCCCAAATAAAACATTGTTCGGAAATTTACACAATCAATAAAGCCTGTCTTGTACACTTCTATACATATTTACTATTGATTTGCAATAAGATACATTTAGTTTTAACATCTGCATCATCTAATTGGGAATATTAAATAAATTATTTGTATTTATAGATTTGCAGGTCACATTGCCCCGGCGTAGTTAGCAAACACGTTAGTTTTGTGTTGTGCTAGACTGCAGAGGACAGGGAGATGGAGGTTCGAATCTCGGTCGGGTGAACTAGGGGTGGTTTTCCTAAATGGTTTTCCAGCCTCCCTCCATGCAAATGTGGGTTCATTTCCTCTAAATTCAACCTTACCAATTCCTAGTCCATTAGATTAGTTCAACTAGTACTTAAGCGTACAACCCGAATGGGCGGTAAGTAAAAATTATGATATAATGATGATTATTTCAATTTCCTTTTTTATAGTGCTGGCCAACAATCGTAAGACCTAGAACAGGCCTGCACTGAAAAGTACAAAAGTATCATACAAATATATTTATACGAGAAAATAAGATAAACAAAAATGGCCAAACAATGTTATATCATGATGAATAGTTACAAAAAAAAGTTATTGATAATGATAAGAATAAAAAATAGCAATAATAACAAATAACTAAAGATTTGTTAAAAGCAGTTACAATATGCAAAAAATAAATCAGAATATTGTAAATTTAAATATTATAGGCAGGACCTCTACATGATAAATTATTGATATGGGATTTCCTTAAATAACTCTCTGAGTTTAGCTTTTCTTTTATGATAGAAGTCGAATTCGACAAATCTAGAATTGGCGCTATGGATACAACGACCTATAAGTCTTACCTTTTAAGAGCTATTGAGAAAAAATAATTTTGGATTACAAGAAGCCTGAGAAGTGATATGAATACCTACATGATCAAGGGTAAATTTGCGAGAAATTTTGCTATCGAAAATATAAAAAACAAAAAGGGCATCACAATAAAGTCCACCCGAAAAGAGAGTTTGGAGCCCTAAGAGGTTTTGAATTCTGTCATAATAATAATAATAAATCTGGTTACTAAAGAATTCATCATAGCTCGCAGCGACAAATTTTCTTTGAGCATTTTCCAATCTAAGAGAGTCAGTTAAGGTAATGGAATTCCAAGCAACAGTAGCATATTATAAGATCTAACCAGGGCATAATACAGACATAAAAAACATTCAACTTTCTTAAATGATGAAGTAATAAATTTAATAAGTACAAATAATTTCAATGACTGGGAAATCACATGGTCAACATGATAGCGGAAAAAAAGTTTGTTATCCAGGCGAATACCAAGATCATTTAGAATATATCAAAGTCCTTCTTTAGTGACCTAATGCTACCACTTTTGGAGATACATTGGGCCTGCACAAAAGATTTACACATATGATATGTGGAAGGAAATATTATATGTTGTGTCAGAAACTTAATGGAAAAACGTGCATACATTAAATAATATACTCTGTTACATAAACACATTGTGAAAAAAGGAACATCTCTGTCCCCCAAAGATCATAACCATCAACTCCCCATTTCCTAGGCAATTTTGTTTGTGATCTTAAACAATGTCTAGAAAAGAATTTTAATCAAACCTTAGAGAAGATTTTGAGAACTTATATTTTTTTCTTTTCCCTTTTAAGTAAACTACCCTTAATTTTAGGGTTAGCTATCTAATTTCAAAAAACCCTCTGGGGAACCTTATGAAAACCATAATTATCAAGTTTTAGCCTGACGAGTAAAATGGTTTCAGCTCTATACCGAGATACAGACACATAAATAGTCGCATTGAAAAAACACCTTTTCAATTTCAGGGAGCCACAATACATACACATCCATCAAACTATCTTATTTTTTTTATGATCACAGTACTTCCTCTCCAAAAGATGATAGTAGAATCAGTAAATTTTTTTGAGTCTATTAACTTTTTAACAGGAAATTTAACATAGGTGGGTGTTGGTGCTGTATTGGAAAAGATTGCAAGTAACAATGTCTCAGTCCATTCCAGAAACACAAACCACATAAGGAATCTGGTGTCTGCTTTGCCTGGATGTGTTATTAGTTGAGAATATCTAACTCTTTTTCCCGGCCGGACGTATTATGTTCTACTTGTCGGTGTTCTCTCTACAATCGGTAAAGTCAAAACAAGAAATTTCATGAAATATACATTTCAGATTTATATTGTCATTGTTCATTTCATACACATTAATAAAATTTAGTAGAGTTAGGTTAGGAAAAAACAAATTAATTCTAAATAATGTCAATGTATATAGGCCCTACTACAAAATAAGATAAACTCTAATCATAAGAATATAAAAAACTGTTTTATATCTAATTAAAACTGATATAATCTTACCACTTTTAAATTGATTATATGTTAAAGATTATTCTTCTTTAACATATTATAAACATTACATTGTATACACCTTATATCCATGTATAGTTATACTCAATTTCATTCCCATACATTAATTACTTTATCTTAACAACAAAACACATGCATATAATAGCTCATTTGACACCTTATAACACATGAACGTGTTAAAATCTTGCAATAAATTTTTATTGTCGAATGACCTTAACTGGTGATGGTAGGTAACTTACCTATCATCAAAGGCATATAGTAAATTTTATTTTTACTAAACATAAATTTTCTAACCATTGATGATATTAAATAAATATGCATTCTTACCATCAATATTATTAGCTACACTATAAAAATAAGTACAATTTATTTTAAGGGGTTTATCTTTCAAGCATAACTTAATTGTTTACTTTTACTATATTTTTATTCCAGACGCCGACGCTCCTAATTTATATACACCATGTAATGCAGTAATTATGAGTAATCTTCCTTTAAGCATCCTATCTATAGAAGAAGTAAATTTTTCAAAATATTTACTTACACAACTAGAAATTCCAATAAAGCAGTTGTGGCTCTACCCTGAGAAGAAGTTGGCAGTAGTTGTATTATTTTCTGATGAAGCAGTTGACAAATTCTTGAAGGTAACTACTATTGTAAATTCTCTAAACATTTTTATTTTATTAGTTAAAACTGTCTCAGCATATTTAAAATCTTAATAAATCGTATAAGATTTCATACACATAATAGCTCTAGCCACGCATGGTTTTAGTGTATTTTTAGTAGTATAAACATGTTGAGAAACAAAATTTAATAATGGGCAGAGTTTACTCAGTGCCAACGTGTTTAACTGGCATCCTCATCATAGATATATGGGTGTATTGTATTATTCATGTCTTAACTGTGGTAGCAAGGCAAATGCTGCTCCATCAATTCAATTTATCCTTTATCATCATATGTCCTTAAATTGGCGCTAAATGCAACTGGCCAAATGTAAGACACACAATTCTATAGTAAAATAAAAGTTTAAAACAAATGCTTCATGAAACAAAAAGATAATGGAAGAAACCAAAGTATTGTAGTTGCAAATTTTGAGTTAGATAAATTTAAATGTATATGCTCATTAAAGTAAGACACTTTTATATTCAACTTTATCTCAAGAAACCCCTAAAATTAGACCTCCAAACAAAAGTATTTTAAAATTATTGTACAAATCTTTCAGTCGCAGTAATGTAATAAACATTTTACAACTGGAATCGCTTGTCTTATTTTTTAAAACAAAGTTACATTAAATACACAAATATTTCACCTTTAACATCAACAACCTTAGCTATACTGGTTATTTCAAGCTTATTTTTCTTTAGTTTTTCATACACAATAACATACTATTCAAATTTAAATAACTAAATATTTCTAATGGTGTGCACTAAAGCATCCTATTTATGTTTGATTTTGAAATTTTGGGACAAAAAAAATAGTAGGCCATGATTATTCAACAATCTTTTTATAAACCTTCTGAAATGACAGTACTATTACGTTAAAATTACATTCCAATACTTACTTATATATCTTTCTATTTTATATGGAAGAAGGCACAGGAAGAGAGATAGAAACATATAAAAGGGGTAGAGGGGGTAGGAGGTTTTCATTAAAGGAAATGTAAGTTCTATTTCTAATATGGTACTACTTTACTCTTCTGTAAAAATGTCCATCCTTCCCATAAACTCTTTTTACTAAAACTTTATTTTGTTTGTTTAAGGATTCTATCAACTTGGTTTTAGATTACTCCCTTGTGAATGTGACAAGAGCACACCTCATTTTGGAACTTCCACATCTTGAACAACAACATGGATTCTCTCCATCTCGATTTGATGATAAGGAGGTACAGTTATAGAATAATTTGACTTAAAATTATTGATGGCTCAATTTTAAATTACAACCTTGATAGCTGAGCAGCGAAGGGAAGATTTTCGGCCCGATACTGCACCTTTTGATACAAGCATGACATTTCGCAGAGTGCTAGACCTACCTAAAATATGCATTTTCAGATATGGAGGCCAAAACATTTCCTCCGGGAACAGAAGCTATGACGTCATCAAGATGGCCGATCCTTTGAAATGCTTTTTTCCATATAAATCGTAAACTGCTGTCTCGATTTTCGATTTATTTATTTTAAATAAAAGCTCTTTGAGGGCAGACTGCTTTGCTGCGTTTTTGTTGCAATCCCTAAAAATCATAGTTTTAATAAAAGGCATTTTTTAACAAATACTTTATTTCTACACCCTTAAATACACATTTCCTCACCACCCTAACCCACCTTCTCCATATTTCATACATTCAAGGAAGTATTTTAAATTTTTTATTCCGTTTTAGGCCTAATATAAGTAATTATTTATTAAATATTGTTTTTAATTTTTTTATTTAAACTCGAAAAAAATTATATAAGTTGTTTTATAATAAAAAATCACAAGAAAGTAATGGTTTTTTGAGCATCCAGGGATTTTTTTTTTTGCTAAGCTTATATATACACTGCTTTTGTTTTGGTCTAGGATGTGATGGTATGATAAAAATTATGTGTTGTGTTGATCAGTAACTGTTATCTTTATTACAGTTTGGCAATTAAGAGAAATTTTTGAGAAATAAATTGGAAAGGTATGTTTCTCAGATGGTTTATTTTAACTACTTTTTGAAAAGTATATCTCTGAAAGTAGCAATACATGATACGGATTATTTAAAATTTGCCCTACCAAGTAGGCCCTATTGATTCAGTTACACTAAGTTATTTCAGTATTTTTTAACTGTTTAACCTACAATGGACTGTCTGGCCCCTTTTCAGCAGTAGGAGTTAATCAAGCTCACGAACAAAATAATTCTCTCATAAAGGGCGATGGTGGAGCCATGGGTTTGTTGACAGATAGATGCCACTTCTTTACGGAGGTGGATGATTTGTGGACCAGAGATGTCTGCCATGATAGATCAGTTTGAAAATATAACTTCTTGAAGAGAGTTATCACCAAGACAGCTGGAACAACAAACACCACATCTCCAAACTGTCTTTAACAAGAAAGTAAAACTCTAAAAGAAGTCATGGTAGCCTTTGGAAATCCTTTTCTTGAATCAGAGAAAGAGATTTTTTAATTTGAGAATCTGGCGTTGTCAGAAGAAAGTGTTCAACACGTCATGAACATTGAAGAAGTAGGCAAAACACAGTGTGAGTAATTCGTTTCCAATAGGATAGCCTCCGATGAGATATCTTTGTACCAAAAGATAAAACAAAACAAGTTCATATGGTTTGGAAATTAAAAATGTATCTCCAAAAGTGGTAGCATTAGGTCACTAAAGAAGGACGTTGACGTATTCTCTAAACTTTTTATCATTTGTATGACTTGACCTTGACCCTCTGCCTCTTATTTTCTTTTGAAAATCATCCATTCCCTTCAGCAATTTAATGTGAAGGACATATTCGGAAAGGAAGCAGGACTGACATGGTCATAACTTGGGAAAAATGCATATCTTCTGAGATAAATGACAGAGTCAATCTGCAATTTGTGTAATGGATTTTGAAGATAACTTCATTGATGATCCAGCTGAAATGCCACATAACGCTGCTCAAGAGATGCCAGTTCAAGATAAAGGTGCTACTCCTGATGCTCAAGAGGTTCCTGAAGATAACATTTTACTCTAAGGTGATTCAAACAGCACAAATCAGGCAACATCTATTGTTTATGATGGTCCAGCTTTCATTCATATAATTCAGCCAATCTAAATCGCAGCTAACCTACACTAATTAATTTTATATGAGTAAAATACAGAATGTATTTATTTTCAAGCGTCCACCGAGTCATTGCAGGACCATACAGGCCAGAGTTTATACAATGCGACAAATACCTTGTATAAACAAAATTAACAATTGCAATAGCCCGCATTGTTCCGAGGGAGGCTGGGGTTCAAGATAACTGACTTTTTTTATATGAAATTGTTTTCAACTCCCCTTCCAAGTAAATGCGTGTACATTTACTATAAAATTCTACCTTCCTCATCTAAAACACATTAGTATAATTATGATAATAATTCTATTCTCACCCTCCTTGATGGCGTAGTTAGCTAACACACTTATGTCGTGTTGAGCTAGATTGCTGAGAAAGGGGAAATTGAGGTTAGAATCTCATTTGGGTGAACTGGAGGTGTTTTTTTCCTAAATGACTTTTCACTCTCCCTCCACACAAATCCGGGTTCACTTTCTCTATATTCAACCTTCACAATTCTAATCCATTAGCATAATTAGTACTTTAGCGTACAAGCCGATTGGGTAGTAAGACATGGTGATAAGCATTACTTATTTAATTCTTTTCTCTCTTCCAGATTGTAAACCATATTTTTCAAAATTGGATGTTATCATTAGAAAGCAAACGAGACAACTAATGGATTCGTAACTGACATTGATAGTTAAAACAATGCTTTGTTTACGATCTTACACACAAACACTTGTACTTTCCCGAGCTCTATTTGAATTGGCCAAGTTCTAATGCCGCGCACAGTGCCGGTGACTCATAAACTTGTGAGGCTCATTTCTCGTGATAGTTTTTACTTTAAAAAGCTTGAAACCACCACTTTGAAATGACACAACGTAAGCTACAGGAATAAATAATAAATAATAGGAAGTCTCATTTAAAAAAAATCAAAGTAACCTTAACTTCATCTTAGCAATGCCACCCAAGGTCATGCCAGCCTTACCAACTTACTTCCTTCGCAGAACCAAACAACTCATGTTTAAAATCTTTTTTTCTGCATTGCGTTGTTTCGAGATATTTTGATGTAAAGTTTTCAAATGAAACCTGATATAGTTTTAAAAGAAAATAACAAATAAGGGAAGTCTACCTTTAAGTTTATTTGACTATACAAGCCTATTCCAAGCTTCAGCTTGCTATTTTTCTTGGTTTTTAATATAATCGTGGCAGTTGTCACATATTCTTAGGAGTAGGGCTAAAAATATATTATATAAAAGGTTGGTATGGAAGGAACTGATTTTAAAATAAAAATTTGATTTTTCTTGTAGTTGTTTTAAAGTTATATCAATATTATTGTGTTTACCGGTATAACTTCCTATTCCCAAAGAGTGTAGGCCACAGATCCTGTAACATGTCATATCACTGATTATACAGAGCAAGCTAAGTTTTTTAGATTCCAACATGCTTAAGATTCTACTTTGAATGATCCCGGAGATCTTGCTGCTGATGATTTTCAAGAATGTTTTGATGAAGAGTTGCTGAATACACATTGTAATCTCACAGAAGAAACTGAGACTTATGAATGTGAGACAGAGTCAGGAACACTCAATACAGTTTCGACTAGACCAGCTTAAAATTCCATTATAAGTGATTCTCCAACTAAATACTACTCCCCTCATATATGCCAGCCCATCACCCACACAAACACAGTTCACATCCATGAGGAAGTTTGAGAAAATAATATTTGTTGTCACCCCAGAATCACAAAGAGCTTCAACATTTTATCTTGGTCCTTACAAGCCTGTTTTAAAATTAGCTTTGGTTAAAAAAGACTTGTCGAAAAACTAGATTCTTAGACCAGGTGAGCTACATGCTTCGAGCTATTGGTTCTTTCTTCGATGGTACAGGCATCGAGGCCACCTTAGCAGTACTTTATGATGAAAATGTTGTGTCCAAGATTCTAGCAGGGAAGTGCGTAAGGAGAGCATTCAAAACATACATGTCACTAAGGCTTGCACTTTCAAATGCATGCTGAAATCAAGGATGAGACCTGAGCTTAAAAAGTTACTTAAAAATTTACATTGGAGGATTCCCAAGACACCAAATCGGTTCATAATTACATTATGAAAGTTTTGACAAATTTTAATATGCTGGTAAAACTGGAAGCATTTGAGGCTAAAGAATCTCAATAAAAACAAACACTCAAGAGTTGCTCTTCATTTCATTCATATGGTGGACATAATGCTTTTATTCATCAGATCCATCTAAACCGCAAACTGGGAGTTACACCTTGCATTAATTGAAGAGTTCACTAAGTACATTATCACCTTTGATTTAATAAACTATGTAATTTTGGTATCATGGTGCTTAGCACAAGTAAAACAGCTTGAAAGCAAACAGCCATACTTATGGAGTGAGTTTAAGATATGCAATTGAGTAATAAAAAAGACAAAAGTACCCTTTTGTGCTTTAGATTCAACTTTGATGGTATATTTATTTTACTTTCAAACAAAAGTAAGCTGATGAATATACTGGATGAGCAACAACATAATCGCGGTTTCTTCACTAATTACTTACATATTCATCAGCTGTCTTTGACAGAATGGCAGGATTGCAGAAACTGTCATATTTGAATACATGACATGACCTTGTAATTGAATTTAACAAGAAAATAGAACCTTATGTAATTAAGTATCATGAAACTCATTTAGTATTAGACACCTAACTTGAAAATTCACTCAAGAACTCCATGTGAAGGGAGAGAGCAGGAAAAGCAACACATGTTGAGTATAAAATTACTGATTCCACAAATATTGAAAAATTTACAAAGATAACCCTCCTATTACACTCTAAACTAAAGATGAATTGACAGCATTCCTCTCAAATTAAACAATTCAGCATGCACAAGAGATAAAAAGAAATCTGGTAGCCAGTAGGAGAAATGAAGCCAAGTCATCAGACTTTCACTGTGGTGGTCACTGTTTTTCTCATTTGACAGGATGTTTGTCACAAGTGTTGGATTTATAGATCTCAAATGTGTGTACCCATGCTTAGGGTCTACAAAAGTGAAGACATTAGTAGGCCTTATGTTCTTTCAGGGTGTGTGCTACCGGGTGCCTTACAAAGAAAGGAAAACCATATTTCTTAACATCTTTCAAGACTTCAGAAAATGAAATCCTTGAACCTTTGTGAAGACTTTAATATTTAGAAGAATTTAAGAAGAAAGATGAACAATTGATAGAGCTTTACATTGGTTAAGTTTACTTGACAGGAACAAAGATTTCAAACATTGGTCATCTGCATTGGTGTATGTATACAAAAAAAAGTTATGCAAAGTGAAAATCTGCTGACAACAATATCCTCTTTAATAGTTGATTGAGTGGTGACATGCTGATAAACAACACATACATCTTTCAGAGCCATCACAATTTGGTTGAGAGATGGAAGAGAATCATTACTCTCCTACTATGTGTACACTTTCATGTGCACCATAATCAATAATGCAACGAGTATAGTGTGTTTGCATCAAAGGACGGTGTTTTGTGCATTGCAAATGCTGACTTTAGTCATTGAGGTGCACATAACTGTGTAAGTATGGGGTTGACAAAGAGGTATGTGATAACAATGATGCTGCAGATGATGAAAATTAAATCTGGGACTCAGAAGATGACCTCTAAAACCTAACTCTAGCCCTAAAATATAGATAGATACTGTAATTTAGTAAATATTATATTTCAAGGATAAAGTTACAAATTATTTCATACTTTCCAATTTAGTGAACATACAGTCAAAGGTTTGCATTGAAGTAGCAATATACGAGGCTGTATCAAGATATAACAAGATATAGTTTAAAAAAATATTATTACTTATTTTCTTGTTTAACAAAAAAGTTACCAAGAATATTTTTGATAGACCCACACTAAAAGCAGTTACAGAACAAAAACGAAGTTGGTATCTATAACGGCAACCAGTTTGAATTAATGACATCATGCAGGTCCTCTGCCTCAAATTCAGACAAAACCCTTGGTTAGTACAGGATTGTATGTATCATTATCAATGTAGCCAAAGTAGGCATACTTTCCTTTCATTCAAAATCCCACAAATGCCTGCACCTTCACTTTTAGTCACAAGACCTATAACAGCCCAGCATTGAGAAGTACACAAGTTCCTGACATGTTGTTAGTATCACTACATAAGAAAATAAAATAAACGATCATATGCTAAACAATGATGTATACTGATAAAAAGTTACTAGAAATAAATACAATAAATTACATTAATAAAGAGTAGTAGTAAAATCAATTAGCATTGAAATCATTAAAATAACATCAAAATAATGTAAATTTACATTTTTAAGTAGAATATATATTGAGTAAATTAATGTTAGTAGAGTTCCTTAAATAATTATCTTAGTTTGGCTTTTCATTTGAGATCAAAATTAAATTCGACAAATCTATAATTTGTGTTATGAATACATTGGCCTATAGGGCTGACCTAAGAAGCGTTATAGAGAGAAAACTATTTTGGATTTTGAGAAGCCCGAGAAAGGGGATGATTACATACATGATCAAGGGAAAATTTATTAGAATTGTTATTGAGAATATTAAAAACAAAAATAGCATCACAATAAAGTCTGTGCGAGGAGAAAGTTTAGTTAAACATATCAAGGGCTTGGAACTCTTTAAGGAAATTTAGATTTTTCCTCCTTTGTAATATTATTTTCATGAGAATACTTTACTACAGTTTGATAAATGGAATACTGCCCTCATGAATGTGTTTGATTTTAAACAAATAAAATACTATGTGGAAATAAACTATTCAAATAGTTTTTTTTAAATGGCGTGTGTTTTCATTTATAGGAATTGCGATATTCTCTACGCTCCCTAGAAAAATTTGCTCCATGGATCCGCCATGTATTTCTTGTTACAAATGGTCAAATTCCTTACTGGTTAAATTTGGACAATCCTCGGTTGACTTTAGTCACTCATGAAGAAATCTTTGTCAATTTATCACATCTTCCTACATTTAGCAGTCCGGCCATTGAGACCCACATTCACAGGTTTGTGTTTTTTGATTAAATGTAGCTTTAAACTGCCAGAATTGGTCTGTACTGGTTAAAAAAAATTCTCTTTATTATTGACTTTGTTATTAATATATATAAATATAATTAAATATAGTTTTTGTCTATTTACATATTATATTTATATATATTACATTTTTTAACTAAATATAATACTAGTTAAAAATGCTTTAACTCATATATTTAAATTGTAGTCCCGAAGTGGTTCACCATTGGTCTGAGGTAGGAAGGAATCCCTCTAATTTCTAGAAGAGCTTATGATTTTAATAAAAGCATTAAATATGTGAATACAGTGAATATAAATAAATAAATAGAAATCTATAAATTAATATTGGCTGAATTTTAAAACCTAACTTAAAGTTTAATATCTCAAAAAGAGATACCCTAATTTATTTTAAAATTACCTCAAAAATTCTTGAAATTAAATTTTTGTTCTTATTGGTATAAAGGCGTCTCCCTCTTTCTGACGATCTGCTCTTTTTACCCATTTCACTTTTAACGCGAACCAAAACATTTGATATAGGGTCCAGTCTTTTGACCCATTTTGTCATATTTCCATGATGTTCTATCTGCTTTTGCGAGCACACGCTGCTTTTTCTCTCAACTGACTCGGCACCATCTTTTTCTTCAGTTTGTGTATATAAGTCGTTTATGGTGCATCTCTTATATTTGTGCTTATAATACAGTAGTCACACTTATATGTGTGCTTATGATATTCACAATATCATCTAAGTATAGTGATAAAGCTAAAAGAACCCATAAGATTCTCAATTTACAAGAAAAGCTACAATTAATCAAACTTAATGAGAAAAGCATGTCCTTGAATGATAATAGGCTTCAAGATAGGCATACCTTTCTCAACAGATTGTACAATTGTTAAGAATAAAGCTAAAGCATTAGAAGAAATTAAAAACACTATGTCAAACAATGCATACTAAAGTTATTAGAAAGCGGGACAGCCTAATTGTTGATATGGTAAAACTTTCAAATGTATAGATTCAAGACCAAATCAGTGAAAGTATTCCTCGAAGCACAGGGATTATCAATGTCAGAGCCCTAAGTCTATTTGTATAATATTATTATTATTATTAGCACCGCGTCTTACTACCCGTTCGGGTTATACGCACTTACGCTAATGTGTAATGGTAGGGTGATTGTGAGATGAAATGAAGGACCTACAGTTTAACGTGGAATCCGAACCACGGTGGAGGCCTGGCATTCCCCTTGTATAATATTAAAGTGAACAAAGAAGCAGCTAGCACAAATACCGCAGTGGCAGAAATGTATCCTAAAGAGCTTGAAAAATTATAGAAGAGGTTTTCTATGCAAAACAAAAGATTTTCACTGTATATGAAACAGCCCTATATTTGAATAAAATGCCATCTAGAACTTTTATTGCAAAATAATAGAAATCTAAGCCTGGATTCAAAACTGCAAATGATAAGCTAATGCTGTTTCTAGGGGCTAATACAGCTGGTACTCTACTGCTTGTTGACAATGCTGAGTCATCCAAAGAAACTAAAATTGCCTTCATTCCTGCAGCCAATGGATCTAGATGTGATTTCAGCATTCATGTCTTATTATTAGGGACATGCAAAATTCGCATTTGCGATAAAGCAAATTTTTACAAAAATTCTACTGTTTTCACACAAATAACACAAATTTAGTTGTTTTTTTCTAAATAAACACAATTTCTTAGTAATTTGGGCAAATACCATGACATCCAATACAATGTTCAACGTAGCAATAGCGTTATGCCATGGTTTCTGTTTGTATGGGTAGTATTCGTTTTTGCTGATTTTAAAGGTATAAAAGGGATCCCAAGATTTACAAGAATTTTCATGGATTTAGCTCTCTTTTTTTTTGAGTTAACAGTTAAAATTAAAAATCATGATTTCTACTTTCACACATTTCGTTACTTAAATTTCAATAGATCGATTCTTTGTTTACAGCCTTTGAAAGATTTCACGTTTAGTCTAAGCAAGGACATTAATATATATGGACCTTACTACAGGCGGCCATGTTTGGTAAAATTACATCTTCTTTATTTTTATTCCCTTCTCCTTATTTGATAGTAGTTTGGTCTTCTATGATGACATGTTCCGGTGTTGTTATTGTTTGGTCTAAACATAAATTGATAATCCATTATTCCGATATTGCCATTTGTAAAACTGGAAGGAACTGGAAATAATATTGAAATATTGAGTTTAACACTACTAAGTGTTAAATTTTTAGTGTGTATTTATATTTGATTTTTCTCCAAATATGTAAATAAATAGTCAAATAAACAATATGAACGAAAAATTTAGACAGTTATATCCCAGTTTTTGTTTAATGCATACTAATTTGACTTGTATTTACATAAATAATATCATCACTTATTGAGAAAATAACATCCTTTTCCCCTAAAAATAGCCTTAACTTTTTCATGTCTTTACTTATTATCTAAGAAGAACTTTTGCAAATGCCATACCTGCATTAGTTGATATATCTGAGGAATCAAACCATACTAAATTAAAAGCTTTCTGGAATGGCATCACTAGTTTGGACAACATTTAAACAATTGAGGATGCATATGAGAAATTTAAAGAAACCACCTTGAAAGGTGTTTGGAAGTAACTCATTCCCACACTCATGGGTGATTTTAAAGATTTGGATGATCCACTGGAGGAGATTACTTAGAATGTGGTTGAGATGCTAAAGGTATTAGATTTGAAAGTTCACCCTGAAAATGTTTCAAAATTGCTTGGGTCACATGATGAGGTCCAAACTAATAAGGTTCTCCTATTAATTGAAAAACAGAAAAGTTTGTTCAGAGATCATGTTTAAGCCTTGGGTACTGATGATTAGAGAATTAGAAAGAGTCACCAAAATAGAGGACACAATTGCATTTTGGGAAAGGGTCAATCCCAATTTTAAAAGAAGTTTAAAAGTAAATAGAGTCCTACAAACTAAAATACCCTGTTACAGAGAACTTATCAGCGAAAGGTGAAAAAGGTCAATGTGGCATACTTAATTGCTTCACTATTTGAAGATTCTACCCCTCCACAACCTT